>PVIJ01007550.1:46718-81790 GCA_004024925.1 Scalopus aquaticus
AAAAAAAAAAAAAAAAAGAAAAAAGAAAAGGGGAAAAAAGAGTTAAGGCCTGGCAAGTACTATAAACTAGTTTGAATGAAGCCAAGAAGTATTTTTTATAACTTAATTCAGGCGTTAATTAGGCAGAGACTCAAAAAGTAGAAACTGAAAATCAGCTACCACAATTGTGACATATACTCTCAGTTGTCAAAAAATATGATAGCTGTTGAATAGTTTAAAAATCTGTACTTAAAAATTTAGTCCTTATGTCTAATTAATAGACAACAGTAGGGTCCCTTTGGATGATCAAGGCATAAAGGTGGTTCATAGAAGTGAAGAGAAAGTCAAGTAATAAACTTGAACTGCGTGTAAATTTCAGGAAGCAAAATCCACTCTGATATGATGTCCATATCATAGGACAATGCAAATATCATGGCTGGCTAGTCTTACCTGTTTTTTGTGGCCCGATTACTAGGAATTTTGGTAGGTGGTCACACGTTTTCTCTCTGGACCAAATATCTTTGTGCCGTTTATCATCACATGGATTCTATGAGAAGGAAGAAAAAAAGAGTCTTATTGTGTAATGAATGCCTAATTCTGTTTTTTGTTAAATATTTATTTATTTATTTATGCATACAAGAGCTGGGGTGTAGGCCAGAGGTGTGGGGTGGTGAGAGGATTCACCAGAGACAGAGTGGGGAGCAGAACAGGTGGATCTACTGAAACACACTGCTGAGGGGAGCAGTGGGCGAGGCAGGAGAGGTCTGCTGCACCATGTGGGGCAGCTTCCTGGCCGGGATTGAACTAGCTTCATAGAGCTGAGACTTAACCCCTGCACCACCAGGGAGGCCCTAAATGTCTAATTTGGACCTGTAAAAATGGCTGACAAGACCAGATCAAACTTTTATCTGATACTCTAGTGCTGGGAGTTAGACCCTGGTTCTCTGATTTCCAAATTGCTTCCTTATGAGATAATGATCACCTTTCTTTCCTTCAAGCTAAAGGTCAATCCTGCCATCAACCTCTCTGTTTCTGGGCTAGGTTCTGGCTACTGAAACTCCATTCTGTTTCTGGGTTCATGTTTGACATCTATATCTGAGTTCCTAATCTGGCTCAGCTTGGCCGAACAATTTTTTTTTTTTTGATATCTTTCCTGTTTTGTGTCTCCCTAGAGGCTAGAATATCATTCTGAATGCCAGTCTTGCCTAGTTTTGCCTTTCCTTTTTACACTAGGGACTGCTCTGTTAACTCAGGTACTCCCCATAGTTTGGCCAAACCACACAAACTGATAGCACCTAGATGGGTATTTGCAGCCCTATAACCCCCTGGAGCTCAGACCTGTGCTTTAAATTGTATCCATGTCACCTTTATGTAGATGTGGGGATGAATGCCCACCTCAACCTTCTCCTCCTGTTCTAATCCCCATTCCATTTGAGTGACCCAAATTTATCATCCAAATTACAACACTTTTGAGAATTAAAAATGATAAAATTTTGAAATGACTATTGACTAAAAAATTGTTTTTATGATGTTTGTAATCTAAATAATAATTCTATTCAAAAAGTATTTTCATAAATAAAATAGTATCTAAAAAACATGTTGGGGGCCTTCCTGGTGGCGCAACGGGTAAAGTGCAGTACTGTGGAGCTATTGGCAGCTGCTGCGCGAGTTCGACACCTGGTCGGGGAGATTCCCACATGGTGCAGAAGACTTCTCCTGCCTCACCCGCTGCTCCCCTTAGCAGTGTGTTTCCGTCCATCTGCCTGTTCTGCTCCCCACTCTGTCTCTAGTGAACCCTCTCACTGCCACACACCTCTGGCCTGTACCCCAGCTTGTATGCAAAAATAAATAAATCTTTATTTAAAAAAATAAAATAAAAAACATGTTGGGCATTAAACCAATAATATTTTTATATTTATTTTTCAAATTATAAAAATCATATGACATAAATAATCATTTATGATTCATATTTATGTACTTTAATCCATGCTTTTGCCACATATTTCTCTAAGGTGTCATCAAAGTTCCTAGGAAGAATGACTGTTTGCAGTATCATTTTTTTTTAAAGATTTATTTATTTATTTTTAAAGATTCATTTATTTATGCATACAAGCTGGGGTATAGGCCAGAGGCGTGGGGCAGCAACAGGGTTCACCAGAGACAGAGTGGAGAGCAGAACAGGCAGATCGTGGGAAATACACTGCTGAGGGGAGCAGCGGGCGAGGCAGGAGAGGTTTGCCATGCCATGTGGGAAACTCCCTGCCTGGGCATCGAACCTGCATCTCCGCTGATGCCGACAGCTCCACAGCACAGCGCTTTACCGCTGAGCCACCAGGGGGGCCCAAAAGATTTATTTATTTTTGCATACAAGCTGGGGTGCAGGCCAGAGGCCGGGGGCAGCGAGAGGGTTCACCAGAGACAGTGTGGGGAGCAGAACAGGCAGATCGACGGAAATACACTGCTGAGGGGAGCAGCGGGCGAGGGAGGAGAGGTCTGCCGTGCCATGTGGGAATTTCCCCGGCTGGTGTTGAAATTGTGTCGCCACTGCCAACAGCTCCACAGTGCAGTGCTTAACCGCTGTGCCACCAGGGAGGCCCCCTTACTATGTAGTAGTTTTCTATAAAACTGCCTATAATCCTCAAAATTGCATCATAGTTAATAAATTTAAAAATGTTGACACGTTCAGTTTTGACTTTTCTCTGTAAGCCTCTATTTTTTAAGTGAGGAAATATTTTCTCGATAGGGCCAAAGTAAGCCCAAACTAAATTCCGTTAAATTTCTATTAATTTTCTCTTTCCCAGTTCTAATGCTTTCCATATTTAAATGTCTAAATATTGAGATTAAACAGTTTCATAGTTATTTTTCATTCTGAGTGTTTTCAAAATATATCGTTCAGGATAAAGCTTGTCAAATAAGTTATGATCTTATGACGATTTTGCCAAAGGTACTACAAAATATTAAACTCTCATTGCTTAATATTTGTTCCATTCAGCACGGAATATAAATTTATCTAATTAAAAATAGGCGAGGGCCTCCATGGTGGCGCGGTGGTTGGGCGCTGTGCTGTGGAGCTGTCGGCAGCGAGTTTGATACCCAGCGGGGAGAATCCCACATGGTGCGGCAGACCTCTCCTGCCTCGCCCGCTGCTCCCCTCAGCAGTGTATTTCTGATCTGCCTGTTCTGCTCCCCACTCTGTCTCTGGTGAACCCTCTCGCCGCCCCACGTCTCTGGCCTGTGCCCCAGCTTGTATGTATAAATAAATACATCTTTAAAAAAAAAAATAGGCGAGCCATCAAGAAATGCTTACCACAGTAGAACTTCTAAGGTCTAATTAAAGAATGTTGATATGAATCCCTCTATTTCATTTGGAATTTGATTATTTAATCTGTGTAGTCTCCTCATTTCTTGCTTTGAAACTCTGTTTTTATTTTAAGGATTGCAAAATGCACTAAAGAGAAAATATTTCAATGTAATTTTTCTCAAAATAATATTCAAAAGCAATTCTCCCCGGTGTCATCATACACACTGAAGAACCCTAGAGCTTCCTGTCAGTCCACAAAACTCTAAAGGTCAATCCTTCCTTTTATATTGATGGCAAGTTTTTTTTTTTAAAGATTTTTTAAAAATTTAATTTATGCATACAAGAGTTGGGGTTTAGGCCAGAAGTGTGGGGTGCTGAGAGGATTCCCCAGAGACAGAGTGGGGAGAAGACAGGCAGAATGACTGAAATACACTGCTGAGGGGAGCAGCGGGCAACACAGGACAGGTCTGTTGCGCCATGTGGGAAGCTCCTTAGCCAGGGATTGAACTTGTGCTGCAGTGGCTGCCGATAGTTTCCTTATGCTGAAGCTTAAACCCTTGTACTACCAGGGAGGGCACCTTGATGAAGAGATGTTAATGGACCTAACAGCTACCAAGTGGCAGCTGTGTGGATGACATGGAGAGACACAGGGCCTCCAGAGGACAGGAGGCAAACCTGTAAAGATTTAGGGTCCAACCACCGGTGGGAGTTTATTGAGGTCTGACAGTCTGGAGCTTGCTGGGACATCCTCTCCAAAGTAAAGGGTGTGTTATTGCCCTTTACAACTCCTACTGCTGAGAAAGAAGCACAATGTTTGATAGGCCTTTTTGAATTTTGGTTGTTCAGAATCACTGAGAGGATGAGGCAGAAAGCTACTAGTTTTAAGTGGAACCAGAACCAGAAAGAGCCCTATAGTTATCCCACTTAGGCCATATATCCTGGTTACCACGGCAACTGTGATATAAAAGGATGCCAAGTGGAGTTTTGGTCAAGCCACAGAGGAGACACACAATGTACCCCCAAGGCTCTAAACAAGGGCACCCCCACAGTCGATCTTCCTAACAGTCACCCCGGATGGGCTGGTGGGCGCTGGACAGAAAGTCTTTGTTATGGCTTTCTAGTGTGGCCATATGTCAGAAGGGGACACCCTAAGGGCAGTATGGGGTTTCCGGGAATGAAGGGGTTGATGTAAGAGTGGACCCATCCACCATCCTCTCAACGACTCCCTGGGGGAACGTGCACGTGAAGGCCTGTGGGGAGAGGAGGGCTCGTCCCCCCTGAGGGAACTGCGAGCTGCAGCTGCTGTCTGTTTGCCTGGGGCTGGGTGTGCCATGCTGGAGATCGGCAGGCATGGCAAAGGGCCACCATCCTGATAGAAGTCATTGACCTCGATCATTGTGACCGGGAGGACAGCAACGCACAGGGAGAATGGGAAGAAACATCTTTCACATGCACATTATTCATCAGGTGACTTCTTGGAATTAACTGTAAATCGGAAAGTACAGTAACCACGGCTAGAGGTGCCGCAGGGGTTGGGCAGACTCTGCCACACAGAGTGAATGTCACAAAGTGAGTCGGCCACAACTTGTCTGTCATCATTCCTGGGGGAAATACAAGAGGAGAGTCAGCTGGACAAACTGGACCTCTGCCCCTGCCGTGGGCCCTAAGGCCACCTTGACCCAAGTGGCATATGACCTATAGGGCCAGCGGAAGTGCTAGCCAAGGGAGGGAGAAATGCAGAAGAGCGGAGAGGACACGGGCATTGCTAATGGCTGTGGGGCCAACTGCAGCTATGGGCTTACATTATCTCTCAAAGTCTCTCCTCTTGTAAGTGTACCCAGGAATCATGTTCACAGCATCCTGGAAAAGTTGTGCCTGGATGGAGTGATGCATGAGGAGTAAAGAGAGCACAGTAGTACAAGGAATGGGCAATGAGGGATGCTCTTTTCTTCCTGAAAAAATACACTTTCCTGGCCAGAGAAATACCCCATCCCCTTTGTGACCCCACCCCCACCGGCTTCTAATTCCCGCAGGTGGTTGACAATGGCCCTTTAGCAGTAGGTTCCATCTGACGGAAGTCATACATGGAGAGACCCATGTCCAGTGACTGCCTGAGATAGGGGTGTGAGGGCCCCCCAGACCCAGGCTGAGACAAATCGTCTCTGTTCACTTCCAGCGGACCAGGTCAAGGCCAGGTTTTACCTAAGACCACATGTGTGATCAGCTCTTTCCTCACATTCCTCCTGTTATACCTTTTCCTTTATAATTTTCTTCCTGAGAGCATTTCCTCCATAAGTCACTTGGAACCAAATCCCTGCCTCATCTTCTGCTTCTAGGGAACATAAAGAACGGCAGTGGCCATTTTCACTGTTACGTGTAATTAAAAGATACACTTTGGGCCTCCCTGGTGAATCCTTTCACCACCCCCCATGCTTCTGGCCTACACCCCAGTTGTTGTATGCATAAATAAATAAATCTTTACAAAAAAAGATATGAAAAGGCAGAGGGGAGGTTCATGATAAATTCTGCAGTGAAAGAGAAGAGAGTAGAAAATAAGAAAGTCAGCCTCCCTGGTGGTACAGCAGTTAAGTGCCACGCTGTGGAGCTGTCAGCAGCAATGATACAAATTCGATGCCCGGCCCGGGAGATTCCCACATAGCAGACCTCTCCTGCCTCCACTGTTCCCCTTAGCAGTGTATTTCCGTCGATCTGCCTGTTCTGCTCCCCACTCTGTCTCTGGTGAACCCTCTCGCGGCCCCATGCCTCTGGCCTGTACCCCAGCTTGTATGCATAAATAAATAAATCTAAAAAACATAAAGAGATACACTTGATTCCAATATATATTTTACTCTCAGCTTCCAATGGAACATGAGCGAGTGCAACATTAAAAGACCAGTAATGTATAAAGAAAACTGCATTATTTGAGAATTTTCCTTGGAAATGGTTAGACTATCTTTGATTTCGCTATGAATCCACCTATAGAAACTGATAAAGGGAGTTAGAAACCAATCAATTAGACATTTCTTATCTTTTTTTCATAATAACTAAAATTTTATTTTTTACTGGCATTACTATTTTCTGCAATCTTTTTATTCGGTCTTCAACACAAATTCTCCTAGTCTAGCTTCAGCTTAACTCTAGCTATAATTTTCAATGTGGCAGCAAAGGCTAGACTATTCTTCCTTTCTTCCTCTAGTGACAGATCATTTTCTACTTTGCTTAGTATATGGCATCCAAGCTAGAGACTATATTTCACAGCTACTTTCAATCTAACTTTCTTGATGTGAATAATTTCAGTACATTGGAAAGTGAGTCAAAATGATGGCTGCCACGGATATGCTGAGGGACCTGCCAAACTTGGACTCTGGATGACCAGAGGAGACAAACTGTGTAACTCAGGCAGCCTGTCCATTTTTAGACAATTATATGAAGGAGAAACACAATTCTATTTTATTTAGCCACTGTATTTCTTGGATGTCATTCTATTTGTGAGAAGGTAAGGTCCATGGGCCAGATTGTGAATCACACAGCTGGCTTCAAGGAGAACATCCTGTTTCAAGAAAGCAATGAAGATTCCAGTTGAAGCAACCAGCATAGCTTGACACAATTGGTTTACACGCCAGCACAAGATGCTTTTCTAATGGTGATTCAGAAGCATCCAATCAAGCCTGTTCACAGACACACTTTTAGCAGCACTGCTCTGAAGTAACAATTGCCAACACCAACCTAATCCTTCAGTTGCCCTGTATTCGCTATCATATTCACACATCACATGTCATACATACTCATGCCTGAATAAATCACCTTTCTGTGGATTGCTCTTATATTTCTCCCCAATTTATAGAAAAAAAAAAACAATTTTAACTTCAGCTAATATCTGCCATAAACTGTCCCTATTTATTTGAGAGGGACAGGGTACCCCAGTTGTCACTAGTCTGAGCTCAAAAGGGAGGTATCTGTGTTCTAAGTGTGGGCCTCGGTTTCCTGATATAGAAAATGACAGATGATATCTATCTGACATGGCTATTGAGAGCATTAAATGAGTTAATATATTCAGATGATTAAATCATGCTCTCTGTAAGGCTTTATATTCTTTATTGCAATACTCGTTTCTTTCCCATTCAAATTTCTGCTTGCAAAATCTGGTGGAGTAAAAAGTTTACAGAAATAGGCAGATTCAAAATAAGACTTGAAAGGAGATATCTTTGACTCTAACACACACACAATGGGTGAACATGACTTGTGTTGGGTTTACAAGACAGTAGTTATTTCTACTTTCCCAGCAAGTTATGCTGACTAGAATAAATTACCAAATAAAATGATCAAATAAAATTATATGGAAGGGATCTCCCCGGTGGCTTAGGGGTTAAGTTTCAGCACTATCAAGCTATCACCAGCCACTGTGGGATGAGCTTGATTCCCAGCCAGGGAGCTGACCCACATGGCACAGCAGACATCTCCTGACTCGCTTGCTGCTCCCCTCAACAGTGCATTTCAGTAGATCCGCCTGTTTTGCTCCCCACTCTGTCTCTGGTGAATGGTCTCACTGCCCCCCAACCTCAGCCCACATCTGTGGCCTATACCTCAGTTCTTCTATGCAAAAATAAATAAAATCTTTTTTTTTAGATTTATTTATTTATACATACGAGCTGGGGTACAGGCCAGAGGCGTGGGGCGGCGAGAGGGTTCACCAGAGACAGAGTGGGGAGCAGAACAGGCAGATCAGAAACACACTGCTGAGGGGAGCAGTGGGCGAGGCAGGAGAGGTCTGCTGCACCATGTGGGATTCTTCCCAGCCAGGCCTCGAACTTGCATCGCGCGCTGCCGACAGCTCCACAGCGCAGCGCTCAACTGCTGCACCACCAGGGAGGCCCCCAAAATAAATAAAATCTTAAAAAAAGTTTAAAATTATCTGGATGTTAAGATGTTATAAAACTTGTCCTAGTAACAATGTACATGACTTCAGTTTTTCCCAAAGATACAGTTAGTGGTATTCGGTACCTCAATCTAAGCAGATTGTCTCTCCTCATTGCTGTTTTCCTTCTATGTTGTACTATTTTAGAACTTTCCAGATGTCCATATTTCTGTTTTCACCTCCTTTCCTGACAGGTTTCCTCTGGTGTTTGCTAATTACAATTTTACGAGCACAGTGTTTACATTTCCTATTTTATATTCTGAAAATGTTTGTTTAGTTTTCCTATTCTGTCTTTACTTCTATTGCCGATTATTTGAATAACAGCTAACATAATATCTAACTTTTATTGATCACCTTCCATATTCCAGGCACTTGCTTGGCATAGATTACTTCTAATCCTCAAAGCAGCCTGGCAAGACAGATATTATTATCCCTTCTTTATAGCTAAGGAAGCTGAGAGGCAAGGTGTTTTATTTAGGCCTTGCTGAAGGTCACATAGCAAGTTAGTTTCAGCTTCAGAATCCAAAGCGACAGACAGAGAGACAGGGACAGTGAGAGAAGTTTCTGGTAATGATTATGAAGGTCAAAGCGTTTTCCCAAGAAAAAGCAAAGCATTTCCTTTCACCTTCATACATTGCTCCATTGCTACTGGATTGATTTTAAAAGTTAAAGTTTTAATTATAGAAAATTACCAAGGAATTATATCCCTTTTCATTCTCCAAAATAATAGTTTCCTGCTTATCTGAAACTGCTATAAACAGTAATCTCCAGTTTTAAGTATCTAGTGCTACAGATACACTGATTCTTTGAAAAAAATATTCAGTTAAAATTGCTTAGGCGGCTAATGGTTGCTGCACCAGTGCCGTAAAAGTGCATGATAACTCGCTCCCACAGAGGTAAAGGGGGTGGATGCTGGTGGTCCCTGAACATGTACTTTGTGGTCAGGTGAGGCAAATCTGCTTTTATGTAGACATAAGTAAGAAGAACAGAAGTTTCCCTGAGGCAATGACCAGACTTAGAAAGGGCAGCAAATCAAATTCTGATGAAACCAGTAGTCACATTACCTGCAAGGGTATGAATACCTAATTTCTCTTTCAAAATAAGAAAAATTTCCAAATTCCCAATCAAGTTTAAAACATGAGACTTAACCCCCTTGAACTACAGTTCAAGGGGGTTAAGTCTCAGCACTATGAAGCTATTGGCAGCCACTGCACCTGCGTTTTATCCCCAGCCAGGGCACTAGCTTGCACGGTGGAACAGACCTCTCCTGTCTTGCCAGATGCTCCCCTCAGCAGTGTATTTCAATCTGCCTGTTCTGCTCCCCACTCTGTCTCTGGTGAATCCTCTCACCCCCCACACCTCTGGCCTTCACCCCAGCTCTTGCATGCATAAATAAATAAATCTTTTTTTAAAAAAAACATTAACAAAAATCACACCACTTAAATTGAGGTCTCTAATTTTTACAATATGGATAAAGTTTATTAAAAAATACATGAAAAGGACTTTTTCTCATTGAATTATTATTTCAACTGATGTTGCATTTTCTCTACTAAAATTCTGCTCTACTCATCACTTCATATGCTTCACTGACAAGGACACTGTGGGATTATCAATTAAAGATTGATCACCTCCTCCCAGGTCACGTGTCTACTCCAGCTGACTAAAACAAGTTAGATCTTAATAGTTGAAATGTTAAAACCCTGCAGTGCCACGGTAGAAGGATCTTGATAACTTCAAACATTGCAGAGATTGCAGGTTTCCTCTTTATTTCCCCTCCACTTGCCTTCCCTGCAATGACCTCATTGCTGAAAGGATAATGTGCTACAGAAGACATTTTTTGTTTTCATTTTTAAATTCTTCTTCCTCCATATGTAGTTGTGCTGTTTTGTAATCACATCTACTTATTTACTTCTGCCTTTAAACAAAATATATACCTTTAAACAAAATCCTTTTCCAAATCTGTATTACAAAGTAATCTGTGACTTTCAATGCTTTGTCTCTCAAACTCACGTGAGTCTAATATAATCCATGTACAATGATGAGGAATTTTAATAGACCAGAGACCAGGATGTTGATTCTCAATGCTTCAATCAGTACATTCTTTTGGAGAGACTCTGAGATACTCGACTCCACTTGCATATACAGGCCCCAGGAATGTCTTTCCTTTTTCAGAGCACTAGTCCATAAGCAGTGCTCTTGCCATAGAACTCCATTCATAGGGCCTCCCTGGTGGCGCAGTGGTTAAGTGCTGCGCTGTGGAGCTGTCCGCAGCGGCGACGCAAGTTCGACGCCCAGCCTGGGAGATTCCCACATGGTGCGGCAGACCTCTCCTGCCTTGCCCGCTGCTTCCCTCAGCAGTGGATTTCCGTTGATCTGCCTGTTCTGCTCCCCACTCTGTCTCTGGTGAACCCTCTCGCCACCCCACGCCTCTGGTCTGTACCCCAGCTTGTATGCATAAATAAATAAATCGTTAAAAAAAATAACTCTATTCTTACTGAGACGTTATACAGTGCCCTGAATTACAGGAGCCCCAATGCCAGCCTGTGGGGTAGGGGTGAGCAGAAAGGGGCCTGAGGTTCTGGAATGACAGTCCCACAAAGCCACTTTAAGCCCAAAGTATCCTTAATTTATCCTAAACACCTATGCATTCTGCAACACACTTTTCCCTGTTTTCATAAATAATTTGCTACTGATGGTATTTTCCCATGAAAAGTTCTCACAGTAAAATTGACATCAGGAGAAAGTGACAAGTTTACTGTGTATCTCTAAGTACCTTCAGACTAATGTGTGTTATTCTTTATGGTTTTATGAATACCCTGCCAGGGAGTCCAGATAGATAACTCAATTAAAAAATTAAATTTTATTAATAGGTTAATCAAATTTGTGTATTCACAGCTTATAGTTATGACATTAAATTTATCAGACATATCTCTAAGGTGCACACACACAAATTCAATTTCCTTTTCTTCGCTATACTTGGATTGGGAGCTCAAAATATATATTTTTAGGATGTTTCTGGTGCAGAAGTTATGAAAATATTATTATTTTTTGTTCCATTCCATTCCACTTCATTCCATTCCATGGAATTGCTTGAAAGTATTTTCATCATGACTACATTTCAATAAATTCTTTGTGTGGGGAATTTGACATCTGCAAGAACATATATGCAACTGATTGACAGGAAAAGAAAAAAACTATGACTTATGTCACTATTTCTGGGTGTCAGAATGCCTGACAAACTTGCATAATCAAAACTGTCAAATGCTCCCTTGTAAATTAAAGAATTAAAATCATGAAGCATTACCTATATATTTGGGAAGAATTCCTGAAAGGTTTAAATACAATTCTGAGTTAGAAAGTGAAACATACTATAGTAATTCACAAATTTAGGTTGTGATTAGGAAAACTGTGGAAGATGATAATGTGCCTCTACCCAGCCATCTGTGAAGTAATAAAAAAAAATCTTTTCTGGTTATTTCACTGTAAAGGTTAAAAGATGAATCCATAGTTGTAAAAAAATACACAATGATAGAACTCTTATTTCCTCTATTGGGGAGGAAATAATTTACTGTTTAGCCTTCCTTTCATGTCAATATTTCACCCTCATATCATCCCTTTTCTGTCAAAGCCTCACTGTTTTAACAACCATGAAATTATTCAGAGCTTCCTCTGTCATCATTAGGCGATTGTCCTAAATTTCAGCTCCTCCCTGTTTTTACCTCTCCTGGAAAAAAGCTTCTCATTTAATATTTATGGACCAACACTCTCATTTTTAAATTACTTCACACCAATCTTCAGAACCTACAGGTAGTTGTTCCTTGTTGCCCGTCAAATGCAAATTACTCTGGCAGCTTCTAAAGCTTTCCCCACTGACTTGTCACTGGTCCTCAAGGTTGTTTCTCATTGCACCCCTACGCTTCTTCAGCTTCTTCAAGAAACACTTTTACTATCCTTTGCTTACACACACACACACACACACATACACACACACACACCCTTCTGCTTTTATCATTCATGGTATTTTAATGACGGCAACTATGTTATGGTTTATGCTAGGTTACAAAGATGAGAAAAAACAGCCTCATTCCTTAAAGTATACACGAGCTGTAGATGACATACACAGGTCGGCAGTACTGTGCGGCATGAAAAATAGGTCATAAATAAGGTAGAGAGTGAAAAGGAGAGCTATAGATAGGAAGATCGATTTATACAACACATCAAGGAGTTATTATGGCTTGTATGTTCCATGCAGGCAAAGAACTTTCTTTTTATTAGGTAGTTTAAAAGTATAGGTGGGATGAACTCTCCAAATATACTATCAGATTCTTCGGAAGCAACAAAGGTTTCATTCTACAGAGGGAGTTGAGGATAGGAATGTGTAGCTACCCCTTGGTGTAGAGTTGGAAACACACTGGAGCAGAACCAAGAAATT
This sequence comes from Scalopus aquaticus, assembly GCA_004024925.1. Classification (NCBI taxonomy): domain Eukaryota; kingdom Metazoa; phylum Chordata; class Mammalia; order Eulipotyphla; family Talpidae; genus Scalopus; species Scalopus aquaticus. Next base: position 59,346 of record PVIJ01007550.1, read on the forward strand.
CCAGGCTCACCCCTGACTTGTTTCTAAAAGGCAGTGACTCCTGAGGTGTAATTCATTTTGTCACGAAAATGAAGAGGTTGGGCTAGATGTCTTCTCCTGCTCTTGCAATCTATAATTCTCTGTGTCAGCATTCACTTATCCTTCAAACACACATGATAGCAGAAGCAGCACGACTGACAGTGCGTGTTACTAGAGCTTGTGATTTATGTCATGAATGCTGAAATCTCACTATTTCTGAGCTGGAGTTGGATGATTTCACAGCTACGATTAACCCAAGGGCTGACCCAGGTCAACATCCTGAACCTGACCTTCCTACAGCTTTAAGCCTGGAGACACTGCTGGAGAGAAGACTAACTGCAGCTCTCTGAGCAGGGTTCCAGGCACAGGGGCTTACGGGCCTCCATCACACTTGGGTTTGTTGATCACGAGACTCTGCAGTGACTGAGGGAAGGTTGAGACTGAGCTAACCTGACAGCATGAGAGCTTAAAAGCATCGATTGGTGAGTGTGCAAGGATCTGACCTTCCAACTGCCTCCAAGTTGTGGTTTTGGTTTCTATAATGAGAGCTAGAGAAAAAAGAAAGAAAAGAAAAAGAGGAAGCCTTCTTCCTTCATACCTTGTAGTGATTATTATGCCCAAACAGAAAAGGACATGAATTAACAGGTACCCTTGTGTATGGTTTAAAGAATCGCAGACACCAGGGGCGAAACTGGGGAGGATACTTTCTAGGGAGAGGGTTTCACGTGTGTCTTCTGCAAATATTCTCATATTGCGCACCTCTGAGAGAATTAACTTCCGTGGCAGGAAGCACAGACACATTCTGTGTTGTTTTTACAGTGTGGCCCATTAACAGATATACTTACTTCACTTTTTAATTAGGTGACAAAGCTGTTTCACATATATGGTCGTTAGTGCTAATAAAAACTTATATAAGGAACTAAAGGAGATTAAATAGATGTGAAAATTGGGCCTCCCTGGTGGCGCAGCGGTTGAGCGCTACGCTGTGGAGCTGTGGGCAGCGCGCGATGAGAGTTCGAAGCCCGGCCGGGGAGAATCCCACATGGTGTGGCAGACCTCTCCTGCCTCGCCCGCTGCTCCCCTCAGCAGTGTATTTCTGATCTGCCTATTCTGCTCCCCACTCTGTCTCTGGTGAATCCTCTCACCGCCCCCACGCCTCTGGCCTGTACCCCAGCTTGTATGTATAAATAAATCTTTAAAAAATAAATAAATAAATAGATGTGAAAATTACCATTTTGCACATCCTTCTATTTGTGTTAATGAAAAGTGTGAATTGAAAGCTAAAGAAAAATAACAGTTGAATTCCTTTTTAAAAGTGAAATATACTAAATAATGTCACGTCTTTAAAATACCCAAAGGTACCTGAACATTTCATGTTGACAATATATAACTAAGACAGAGTCACATAATATTGATCTAGTCTAACTCTGGAGAGTCATGATGAATGACCTATAAAACATATAATTAGTGCCATTTCTTTTTTTGGTAAAATTAAATTCATATTATAGAAAGGACAAGATTTTAATGCTAACAGTTGTTTCGCTTCTTACAAACATGAATTTGAAAAGAAGAGATAAGCACCAGGGAAAGGAACCCAGGAACTAGTTGCACTTTATTTACTTAACCATTTGCAATTTTCTGGATGCTGTTTATGATTGGTAATTTTTATCAGATTGTGCTTCAATATGTCAACTGTTCTAAAAATCTCATGTACTTGAATAACTCCCTCTTAAACTTAGCTGTTCTTCTGATACCTATTCCTTGTTTTTTTCCTGAAATAGATTTAAGATTTACACTACTGTAGTTAGTGGGAAATGTTTGCATATGAGTATCTCATAAATAAACATGTGGAGAGAAGAATTGATTTATTATCAGTGAGCACTTTGGAGTAACTGCCATCCATGAGACACAATGTTTTCCCTTTATAAAATTCACCACCTACATGGTATGACTATATATACACCGGTAACAACATTGTCCTTAGCTACCTGTCTGTCTTTTAACTTATACACCACATTTATAGATGATTAAGTCACTCACTGGAAGGGTCAGGGAATTCAAATGTGTGCTCCAACATAAACAAAAATAGTGAAAACTTGCCAAATAATCATCTGTAAATAGTATGACTTACTGTAGCAGAAAGTTTTCAAAAATGTATAAAAATATGATTGTGAATATGATGAACAATACACACTTTCATGAAGCTCAAGAGAAAATATTGTAGTTTTTTTCTTTGTGTTCCCTAGAGAAACTAGCCTTCCTCTGCACATAGTAGACACTCAATAAATGAATGCCTGTCTGAAAGACAAGAGGGGCATGTGATATGAATTATGGAATAAAGAGAAACAGGCTTGATGACAAGGAGAGAGGGTGGGAAGAGGACCTTCTCACAGGGATTTCTCATTAATGATCATTCTCCTCTACCGACTGCTTAGCAGGAGACTATCTGATCTGTTCTCTGCAGCCAGCCTATTGATTACTTGGGTCAATGAAATCTGATGCACAAAGAAGAAAGAAAGGGGGAGGCAGCATTTTCCTAGATAACCGCTAAGAAGCAGATAGTTTACATTTCTTGCCTTGAGGCTGAGTGACTCCACATGAAGTCAGATTATTTGTAAAAGCAATACTAAAATTCATAATTCTTTTTTTAAACTAATCTGATCCTACTGAAACAGTTAGAATTGAAGAAATATGAAGATAAGTGGAAGATAGTATCTGTACAAGCACTAGGTAAAAACTGCTTTTCCTTTTTTATTTATACTCTCTGCCTTGTACACATACATATCACGGTCTAGTTACAGGGTGTCAAGTTGTGGTAACTCTTGGTTTTTATCTTCCTGATACCAAATAATAAAACATTTTATTTCTAGTTAGGGGTCCCACAAAATGCAACTACAACAATTAAGCAATGACCTAAATTCAAAAACTTAAAAATGAATGGAATAAACAAAACCCCAGTAAAACAAAAATATAAACACAATTCATAAAGTGATCCAAAGTTATTATGAAGAGGATGAAATGATTGGATAAAAAAAGAACTTCACGTTAAATGTCAATATGAATATCTCTGCAGCATTCCCAACACAAATTAGGCACTCACAAATTGCTAGTTTCTTTTCTTCCACCCCAGAAGAGAATGTTCAAAATTACCTGCCAGAGAGGGTCTTTTTGTTCAGGGAAGAGCTCAAAGTACTTGTGAGCAAGTTGCACTGGAGGCAAAGTCTGCAATTTCAGGTTGGTCCAGCTCTGCACGAAGTTGGCCAAGTTCACAAACGTATATAACCCCAGACGGTCATTCCCATAGTTGGACAGGTGGGTCATGAAAATGCTAATCTGGAAGATAAATAAAAAGCACCAGGAAATATCATCAGCATAAGCTCAAAAGTGGTATAGATGCTCTAGGTAGCACCTCACCTAATTTTGGAATTTCATGAGCAGTATGTATCATTTTAGGTGGTGTTGTGGACTCAGTTTGAAGCCCCCCCCCCATTCATTTGTTGAGGGGTAACCCCGAATGTGACTGTATTTGCAGACATGACCTTTAGGGAGACAATGAGAGTCAAATGAAGCCATAGAGTGGGTCCTTATCTGGTGAGTATGGTGCCCATTTACGAAGAGGCAGAGAGAGAGAGCTCTCTCCCCCAAAACCCCACTTCCCTTTCTCAACGAAGCACACAGAGAAGAGGGCATGGAAGTACACCGTTGGAAGGTAGTCTCCGCAAGCAAGGAAAAGCAGGCTGAGTGGACACTAAATTTGTCTACATTTCAATCATGAACTGTTAGCCTCCAGAACAGTAAAGAAAGAAGTATTTGGTGCTAAAATCATGCAATCTGTGGTCTCTTGTTATGGTGGCTCATGAAGAGCATGAAAGTGGAACACCGCATGTTTTTTATTTCCACTTCCAAATCATAACTTTTCCCCCTTATTCTGGAATCAACACCATCAAAACCAACGACTTAATACCTTTCACACCATTGAAGAACCACAGCTAACCGTTTTTAAAATTAAACAATTGTCCTGGAATTTTTATGGTAGAGGTATGTATACAGACTCAGAGCACTTGTTTCTTTGTGGTCTAATGAATAATTTTTACTACACTAAACAAACTGTTAATGTTTGGATGGAAACTAGTTGCATTTAGCTAAACTAGTTGCATTTTCCATAAACATTAATCCTTCCGCAATTTTTTTCTACCTCAAGATTGACTCTACAATTATATAGCATTTTGTTATTGTACTTTTGTGGATCAGAGACTAGGAAAAAGTCTAATCTAAATTGATTGTTCCTGAAGAACAACAAAAGGTTTGAATGTGATTATAGAAATAGTTTAACATGCAGTTCATCAGGGATTATAGTTGGAATTAAAAAATATCAAATAAAGGAGAACTTGCACAATCTTGATGTACCTTGCATCGATTAATAAAGCAACTCATAAAAGGGAGTTTGTAATTTTCTACATTGAACAGTGTATTTAAATTTATTTTAACTTATTATTTAAATCTATACATATTCCAGAGCAACTAATGTATTATAATTACTTCACTAATTTCATTCAAAAAGTAGGAGTAATATAATTTCACAAATAATAACACTAAAACAAATACAATCTGTGAAAATAAGCAGAAAAGTTGTATAGACAGATTAATATGCAGAAGGAAGATCAAGTGTCACGTGGCTGATTTTTGTATGGATATTCACTGACTCTTTTCTGAGGGTTTGGATTTATCCATGCATCTACTTGAGTTATCTGAGTGATTTTGTAAATAAAAGTGGGTTCACAGTAGCCATTCCAATACCATGTCATTGTAACCTGGACTTAGCCCAATATCTAGTGTGACTTTGGATAATTGTCTCTGGATGTCCAAAGATGATGTTTTTTTTCTTTTTAAAGATTTATTTATTTATGCATATGAGAGCTGGGGTGTAGGCCAGAGGGATGGGGTGGGGTGAGAGGATTCACCAGAGACAGAGTGGGGAGCAGAACAGGAGGATTTGCTGAAATACATGGCTGAGGGGAGCAGCGGGCAAGACAGGAGAGGTCTGCCGCGCCATGTGGGTCAGCTCCCTGGCCAGGGATTGAACTTGTGCTGCAGTGGCTGCAGATAGCTTTACAGTGCTGAGACTTAACCCCTTGCGTCACCAGGGAGGCCCAGATGATGTCTTTCATCTTAAAAACGATAGATAATTAACTTGTACCAGAACATGCAAAACCAATACCTGACAAGGTAGCACAATTCAAAGTTTAAAGATATAAAATGTGGATGCTGCTTATACTTTAAAAATTTTTCCTTCAGTGTGTAAAAACTAAAATGTGAAAGGATCTTTAAAAAGAACTGGTAAACATGCAAACTGGTCCAATCACTATAGAAAGCTGTAAATTAAAAATACAGGCAACAATAAATGCTGGAAAGGATGTGGAGAAAAAGGAACTCTTCTACACTGCTGGTGGGAATGTGAACTGGTCCAACCACTATGGAAAGCTGTATGGCGATTCCTCAAACTGCTAAACATGGAACTTCCATATGACCCAGCAATACCACTTTTGGGAATCTACCCAAAGGACACAAAAACACTAATCCAAAAGGATACATGCACCCTTATGTTTATTGCAGCACTGTTTACAATAGCTAAGATATGGAAACAACCCAGATGCCCAAAAAGAGATAACTGGATCAAGAAGATGTGGTATATATGCACAATGGAATACTATTCAGCATTCAAAAAAAGATAAATACATGCAATTCACAGCTACATGGATGGAACTAGAAGGGATCATGCTCAGCGAAATAAGCCAGAAAGAAAGAGAAAAATATCAAATAGTTTCACTTATAGCAAGAATATAGGGGAACCAAACAAGAGAGAGACACTCAGCGAGGGAGAGGGAGGATAAGAGCTCAAAATGGGGTAAAAAAGAGCACAAGGGACTATGGTGATGGGTCACGGGTGAATCGGTGGTGGGTTACCCAAGGAGAATACACAATAATGTAAAAGATATCAATAACAATAAAAAATTAAAAAACAAAACAGAACTGGTTAACAGGACCAGAGATACTCCTTGTCCTGGTTGAAGGTGGGGAGGAGAGAGAGCTCAGCTCACTGTACTCATCACCCCTAAATTACATAAAATAGTACCTCAAAAGTAGCTAGTGCTTACTGTGTGCTAGGCACAAATCTAATCCCTTTACACCTAGGAAATTATTAAAACAGGACAGCAAAATTCTGATGTAGCTAGTTTTGTCCCTTTTACAAATGGAGAAAGTAGAGTTAAGTAACATATCCAAGTCTCACTTCCAGTTAATGTGGAGCCAAAGTGGAAACTAGCAGCCAGATGCCAGAGTCTCACACAGGAGCTATCTGCTGCCTTCACCCACATTTTGTATATTGAGCTTGACATCATCGCCCTCTTTTCCTTTTGCCTTTTTGAAAATAAAAGACAAAGAATATCATCCTATACAAGAAAGTGAACAAAATCTACAGAAGTATTATCTTGGCAACTTCAACTTTTTGTTTTTTCTTTTCAATTGCTGTGACAGAAGACAAATTATTTTAGGAATCTTAAATGGAAACTTTTAAGACAATGAATTATAGTATTTGAAAAGAATCTGCAGACTGATAGACTGCAAATTTATCTTTGAAGGCACTATCACTCCTATCATATTTCTAGTCCAATTTCCACCCCTGGGGTGTATTCAAAGCTTTTTATTCTAAAGGTCACAAAAGAGAAAGGCTATTTTAAAGAATATTCTTTAGATAGCTTGTTTAGATAGAAATTTAAATTGAATGCCCTAAATGTTAGCTGATCCAACGTTCTTACTTCAGATTCATGTGGAATCATTTGAACAGGCTCAGGGCATCTCTGCCACTGATTTTTACATTGGTCAAACCTTTACTCTCAAACTATTTTTTTTTCAGGTTGCAAGTGCTCTCTTGGCAGGACTTAATTACAGGCTTTCTAGAACATAGTGTAGTATTAATAGTTGACGACCATATAATTGCAATTGTTGTCATGAGAACTTCTTTATAATTGCTACAAAATAATATGCATTTGATCCCAATAAGGATGAATTTATCTGATGTCACTACTGTAATTAAGAAATAAGACAGTGTAAGTAGTGTACTTCAGGATAATTGCAGTTTCTGGGCTCTGAAATTATTATCAGAAACCAGGCTGCAGTCTGAATATCTGAAGAAACATAACCACGTCCTAGAAATCTACCATGTGTCCTCTAGCGGTGTTATTTTAAGACAGAACCTAAAGGCACCTGTGAGTCTAACAAAATTATAAATAAAAGCACTACTCTGAGAGCACTGTAAAGATTCTTTTCATATCACGGGCAGATGGGTAGTGTTGTTTCATTGGGGTATTAACATCACACTTTTAAAAGATTTTGTGGCAGATTAGTTCTAAGTGAATTAACCAGAAATTGCTGGTTTTCTGAAGGCTGGTATAAATCTTAATGCACAGCAAAGAGAAAATCCACTTTTGAAAGAACGCTGCTGGGGATACCGGTGTCCTAAACTGGGGCTCAGTGCTGCATTTAAAGGTCCCTGGGCGTCGAACGACAGTGGCCTGCTCAGGAGGGCGGCGGCCACAGCTGTACAGAACAGCACACGCATGTGCCTTTCTGGTCAGAAAGAACTTGGTCCTTGGTCGATGGATTGCACTTCAAGGAACCAAATAAAACAAACTGCGAGCTCAGTGAAACAGTGCACATCTGCCTGGCTCACAGCACCTATTGTGCAGACAGAGCATTTTACTTTTAGTATTTCTGGATAAATGACTTGTTTTAAAAAAAACAAAAACAAAAACAAATGAAACCTATTCAGAGGGTGTAGGGAAAAAAAGACAAATTAAGAATGGATGTGGTTTGAAGCCTGAAAACCGGAAGTCAAAGCATATGCAGCATGAGATAGTAGGAAATAATTAGTTTTGCACAGACATAAGAGATTGCTACTATTTTTTAATGTGGCAGTGTATGTTCCTGTTTGTTCTGTCCTTTTATTTATTTTGATGGTGATTTCTTATGCATGGGGTAAGAATACTCCCCAAAGCATTATCTGAAAAAGGTAGACTGTGCTACGTTGATGAAAATTGTTTACACACTTGATCTTAGCCAAAAGGCCGAGAAGCGATGGTGATGAAAATTCTTTAGAGATGCAACTCACTGTATGAGGAAACACTGCAGCTTAGAGAAGAGCATCGCTTCATACGAGCAGAGCTTTATCTGCACGTGTCACAGAGGCAGGGTCATCGTGTTGAGCAGGTGGGTCTAAGAGGAAGATGTCAAGTGCCAGCATCAGGAGGCTGTCAGCAGCAGGCCTTCTAGAGGAGTCTCCAAGACAGGGTGTTGTAGCTCCTGTCATTAAGCCGACCCCAAGTCTGCCTGGACTTGTCAAATTTTTGGGCCATGTGAGAAGCTCCCTGGTTGGGGATGGAACTCATGCTGCAGTAGCTTTGGATACCTTCATAGTGCTGCGACTTAACCCCTAGTGCCACCAAGGGAGGTCCTGCCTGGGCTTGTTTTTGATGCTTCTACATAAGCTCCTGCATCTACTCTCAACGCTCTCAACTCTGTGACAGACAAACATGAAGCAAGTCCACATCCTCCCATCTGTTGTCAAAATAAAAAACAAGCTCGAAGCTACTTCTCTAGTCAAATTATTTGTGAGAAACATAGAAAACTTTTTTTTCTTTCAGCAGGGCACCAGGCATGATATAACATGCCCCAGATTTGGGGAGGTCGTTACCTATGGAATAAGTCTATTTGTGCATGCATTGTAGTCCTAGAGGAAAACAGGCTGTCAATATAGGAATGCATACATCTTGATAACAGGGAGTTGGATAAAAATGACTGAAATGCACGCATTAGCCCTAAATGTGGGATAAAGCACCATCATAGTGACAGTTGGGAGAGGGACACATCAACACCAGCAAGTTGATGTCCGCCCAAGTCTTTAGTTGCAAGTCATACAATTCATCTTTTTTTTTTTTTTTAAAGATTTTTTTTTTTTTTATTTATACATACAAGCTGGGGTATAGGCCAGAGGTGTGGGGCGGCGAGAGCGTTCACCAGAGACAGAGCGGGTAGCAGAACAGGCAGATCAGAATTACACTGCTGAGGGGAGCAGCGGACGAGGCAGGAGAGGTCTGCCGCGCCATATGGGATTCTCCCCGGCCGGGCGTCGAACTCGCGTCACCGCTGCCGACAGCTCCACAGCGCAGCGTTTAACCGCTGCGCCACCGGGGAGGCCCTCATCTTTTTTTTTTTAAGATTTATTTTTTATGCATACAAGCTGGGGTACAGACCAGAGGTGTGGAGCGGCGAGAGGGTTCACCAGAGACAGAGTGGGGAGCAGAATAGGCAGATCGACGGAAACACACCGCTGAGGGGAGCAGCAGGGGAGGCAGGAGAGGTCTCCCGAGCCATGTGGTAATCTCCCCTACCGGGCATCGAACTCACGTCACTGCTGCGGACAGCTCCACAGCGTAGCGCTTAACCGTTGCGCTACCAGGGAGGCCCCCGTACAATTCATCTTTTTGATAGTATTTTACTTTGTTCCTTTATGAAGTTGCTAACAACTGAGATACAGATTATATGGAAGAGGGAAAATAAAAGAAAATATAAGGACCTAATTTTATCCATACAATGAGCATCAACCCTCTTCAAGAGGAGCTAAATTTGTTCAAATTGCCGATAGCGGGATCATTTCCCTGCTTTGCCTGTTTGTATGACAAACAAAACGTCATAGTAAATTGTACATATTTTAACATAAGCAAGGGGGCTCCGTGGCAGCCCAGGGGTTAAGTCTCAGCACTATCACTGCCAAGGCCTGAGTTTGATCCCAGCCAGGGAGCTTCCCACATGCTGAGGGGAGCAGGGGAGAGACAGACCTCTCCTGTCTCTCCCCTGCTCCCCTCAGCAGTGTATTTCAGTCGATCCACCTGTTCTGCTCCTCACTCTGTCTCTGGTGAATCCTCTCACCCCCTCTCACCCTCTCTCACCCCCCACAACTCTGACCTATACCCCAGTTTTTCCATGCAAAAAAAGTAAAAAAATTAACGTGAGCAAAATATCAAGTATCAAATACAGTATTTAAATTTAAAATCCTTTTCAGAGCACACATTTTACTTGAAGTAAATCAAATCCTTTTCAGAGTAGTGTCACACTTGGGCCATAGGAAGAACACATGGTGTGACAAAGAAAGAAGCAACGGCCTTGCGGAGCAAGAGTCATACTCCATTTAAGCAACTTGTCCATGCTCCAGCCAGAGCGGGCACTTTCCAAGGTAAGTATTAAAGAGTAGCAGTTAGTTTCCACTTTTTGCCTCTGTGGCCCCCCGCCAGCATTCCCCTTTTCAGAATGAGTCCATTGTGTTTAAAAATATGTCCATTAGCTTGTTAAATTATTGATCAGGCTTTTAGTTCTCATAAAAAGTGAAGAGAGATGGACTATCTGAGAAGGTGTCCCTGACGGCCCATCTGCTAGATGTTGGCATTGTATTCCTATTTTTCCTCTAAAAAGCCATTTTTGTCTTCATTTTGTTCTCAATATAGACAGGAACCACACAAGAGACTCATTGAGATGGTGCTGAACAGGACCTGTCTGAATACCTGTAGACTTGGAGATTTACACACACAGGGCAAAAGTGCTTTGCAGTAAACATTAGCACCAGCCACCCAGCCCACTCACATCCTGGGCCACTAGCAACTTGGAAAAGCTTATGCCTACGTTTCAGAGAAAGGATACTTTGCCAATCACCAAATGATTATGCTACTCTGCCATTCCATCTAAAAGGCTGCCATGTCACTCAAGACACACTGTTTTATTTTTCTAAAAATGTAATATACATCACAAGACTGGTATGGTTAACTTTTTTCTTAACACATCATGTTGTTGAGTTCTATTATTTATATGACTTTACCTAGAGGGCCCATGTTCACTTTTGTTGGATTGCTTGAGTGGGTCCTACGGAACCACTCTGTTTAAGCGAAAAGGCAAGCAGGATCAAAGGTTCAAGTTTCGTGTCTGAGATTATACACAGAATCCCAGCAATTCCAGTGTACAATGTTAGGGTACAAGGATCCAGGACCAATGCTCTTTCACACCCAAGAGTCTACCAGAGATGTTGCCAACACATTTTTTTGACTCTCTGTCTTAGCTCTTCTCCTCTGCCATTTTGAAATTGCTCTCCTTTGTCCCATTGTCCTGCATTTTATTTATAAGAATCAGACTAAAACGAGCCTCATTTCATTGAGTAATTTTCCTAGAATATGTTTAATGTAAATTTTTATTTATGTTACAATATCTAATATTGTATAATATATATATTTGTTGTATTTATAATATTATGTATTAAGAAGTGGGGAAAATAAAAGTAATTTTAATATCTATATATCTGTATGTCTATATATCTAGACACAAGTACATTTCAGCTATTATAGACTCTAGGCATTTAAAGATAATACATACTGAAGAGAGAAATGATCATTTCATTTGGAAAGATTAAAAATTTTCTTAGGAGAAATCGGGTATAGAAATATGAAAGTAACTCTAATCTTTCAATTGAAAGAAGCAAGTTTACTTTAAATGGAACTTTCAAGATATATTAATGCTAAGAACTACTCTTTGAAGAAGAAATAAGAAGAGGAGGTGAAAAAGAAGGAAGGAAGGAAAGAAGGAAGGAGGAAAAAAGAGAAACAAAGGAAAGCTCTAAAATCAAACACATCTCACGATCTGTAGGTCAAATGGACAGGAAAAATGTAGGGTACTAAAAAGGATTTACTTCATGTCTTTAAATCTCCGCTCAGAGTAAGCTCTCAATATCGATTCCATGGTCACTTCCCTAAGCAGAGGGGCCTTTTTGCTCCATATGACTTTCTCGTGGTTTCATGTAAGCTGTACATCACCAAAGGCATTTATAATTAATCACTATTCTTAGCTGACATTTTAACATCCTATATCCTTGACTATTTATTTATTTTTTTAAAAAATATTTATTTATGCATACAAGCTGGGGTGCAGGCCAGAGGCGTGGGGCAGCCAGAGGGTTCATCAGAGACAGAGTGGAGAGCAGAACAGGCAGATCGATGGAAACACACTGCTGAGGGGAGCAGCGGGTGAGGCAGGAGAGGTCTGCCAGCCATGTGGGAATCTCCCTGGCTGGGGGTCGAACTCGCGTCGCCGCTGCCGACAGCTCCACAGCACAGCGCTTAACCCCTGTGCCACCAGGGAGGCCCCCTTGACTATTTAAAGGAAGATTTTCTTGGCTCCATGAAAAAAACTAGTTATGTTTTCCTAACCTCTAGCAGGTTTAACAAAGAAAATAGTGCTGATCAGAATTAATCAAAAGTTAAGAGATTAAAATCTTATCCTGGGAGGCTTTATTTATTACGTAAGACCAAAAATAAAAATAACTTTGGGTTGCTGACATCATTGACACTGGTTTGATTTGTACACAATAGGGCAGTACAAACATGAAATTTGGAACAGAATGCCTGGATTTGAGAACTGTCTCTTCATTATCATCTCAATTAATTTGTCTGAATTTCAGGTTTCTCAACTGAAAGTGAAAACAATAGCTTAGTTTATAGATGTGTTTGATGCTCAAATGAGTTGGCTTATGCCAAAATATTTTGCAAAATGAAAAAAATCATTGTATTAAAGTTAATATGCATATTCAGTTAAAATACTTATAAAACAGGGCCTCCCCGGTGGCGCAGTGGTTGAGCGCTGCGCTGTGGAGCTGTCGGCAGCGGCGACGCGAGTTCGACGCCCGGCCAGGGAGAATCCCACATGGCGCGGCAGACCTCTCCTGCCTCACCCGCTGCTCTCCTCAGCAGTGTACTTTTGATCTGCCTGTTCTGCTCCCCGCTCTGTCTCTGGTGAACCCTCTCGCCGCCCCACACCTCTGGCCTGTACCCCAGCTTGTATGTAAAAAAAAACACCTTATAAAACAGAGAATATAAGAATATGTATCTTAAAATAAATTGATTTACATCTCAGAGATGATATCTTTTGTAAATGAAGCTACTGTTTCTTTGCTCTGCTGAAATTAGCTGCATATACCCTGGCTTCTGATAATGCGATTTCTAGTTAAGTCATAAAATATCAGATACACATATACAAGAGTAAAAGCATCACTAAGTTTCATGTGCCTAAACTTAGCTTGATAAGTGAAGCTCCATTGACATCGTCACATTATTTTTTTTAAAGTTTTAAAGGTTTTTTTTTTTAAGATTTATTTATTTATGCATACAAGCTGGGGTACAGGCCAGAGGCACGGGGCGGTGGGAGGGTTCACCAGAGACAGAGTGGGGAGCAGAACAGGCAGATCGATGAAAACACACTGCTGAGGGGAGTAGCGGGAGAGGCAGGAGAGGTCTGCTATGCCACGTGGGAATCTCCCCAGCCTGGCGTCGAACTCACGTTGCCGCTGCTGACAGCTCCACAGCGCAGTGCTTAACCGCTGCACCACCAGGGAGGCCCCTGGTCACATCATTTTTTAATAAATGCAAGTTTTATCCATCAACATCACCTCTGACAACTATAGTTAAAAATCAATATAGGAGGAGATTGTTAAATGGGATCATTTGTTTCATTTTAAAAAGTTCAATGAGTAGATTTTAAAACAGGTGCTACTGGAGTGGGGTGGTGTGACGAGCTGGTTGGTATCTGCTCTGTTCTAGCCCAACGCACCTTAAAGCAAAGAGCCCTCCCCTTCCCCCAGTCTGTGTGTACGTTAAGTTATTTATTACCTAGTCTCTCACTCCCATGTTAGAATGTAAGCTCCTTGAGTGCAGGAACTACTACTGCCTTTGACTGCTGTCTCCTCAGAGTTTAGGAAGATGCAAGGCACTTACTAGGTACACACAGGTATTTACTGAATAAACGATGGATCCTTGGCAGCATTCATTTTCTTTTGCTATTAGAAAATATGGAGTAACTTAATTGTTTTCTAATTATTCCCTTTATTCTAAAGACAGGAGGGAAAGAACAAAACACTCTATCCCAAAACCCTGAAAACAGCTGGCATTTAAAAGGATAAGATGAATTGCTAAATTACATTTTTTATTTGTGTTTTCTATTTCCATTATCAGAATAAATGCAACAAAAGTCCCATTTTGCATCTGATTATTTACCAGTGGCCCAGTTTTTCAGTCATAATATTTGGTTAGTGAATTATTAACAAATCAGAATTGTTTTGATTCAAGACCGACTAGAGTGTAAACACTGATCTTCCTGAATAAAGAAGTTGGGCAGTGAGTTCGTCAAAGCAGCAGTAAATAGGGCAGCTGTTCTAACAGAGAACAGAAGGCTCCTGCTATATTTCAGTGAGCAGGAGCTCCACTCTCCATTTTTCTTGTACATTAATAGAGGGCTAAATCATTAAAAGGCAGCACATGCTCACAACCATGTCGTTACTGCATCTATCTGTGTTTTGTTTTCCCTGAGCAGTCAAGTCAGAAGTCGGGTTTTAGATGTCACAGTAATTGCCTTTTAGAATACCCTGATTTTCAACAAAGATCTCCCAGTTTTACACAAAGGGAGACAAACAACCAACGCCGCTTCCCATCTGAGCTAGTTAAAATAGTTCCTTTTCAAGAGATCAAATCTCCTTCCTAACTATGTTGCAGTGATGCCACATGAAAATCGTTGCAGTGCAAATTCATAACCCCAGGAATAATCAGGGGCAGTTCAAGCACTGGTAGAGAAAGCAGGCCCATTAGAGATCACGATAAGCTGCACTAACAGCCTCAAACAGAGTCTAGCAGTTTAGTGAAAAGAATGTCATCTTTATTTACTCAAACAATGAGCCCATTGAAAGATAATTAGTAAATGCTTAGTAAGTGTCTGTCAGTCTCCTTGGGACTGCAGATATAAATATGAATACATTATGCACAGCTTTTGCCTACAGAAGCTTAGAGTCAAATGGTATATAGAAAAGGGCAGAATAAGATACAACATGATATGGATATTCGGATATTCTGTATTTGGTGACATCTCACAGATGCTGGGGTTGGACACTGATCAAAGACATGCAGTGGGTTCCCGAGAAAAAGCACAATGGAACTGATTGGTAGGATGACAAGTTAGGGACACATCAGGTGACAGAGGAGTGGGTGACCTGGAGCTTGGCCCATGTGTTACACAGAAGGAAATTATGTGAAAGGTGGTTGGTGAGAGTACGCATTCTAGAAACTCAACGTTCAGTATGGTCCATGCAAGGTAGCAAGGGAAAGGAAAAGATCAGTTCACACATATCTTTAAAATTAGAGAATGCTTTGAACTTCAATGCTAAGAATAATGGGAAACTTTGAAGGATTTCGAGTTGGGATGGCATCCAGTCAGATATCCATTTTAGGACATCTATCCTGATTACCTTATGAAAAAGTGAAGACTGGCAGTTAGGAGTTCTATAGGAGGCTTTTATAGACATGTGCTTGAGAAATAATAAAGGCTTGAATAGTGGCATGGGAAAGGAGAAAGTGAAATAAATTCAAGGGAAGCAGAGACAATGACGTCTGAGGAGTCAGCAGCATGGTTGAAGATGTCTGTCATTCATGTCACCCTCAACAGTAATTTGACATTCTTGAATAGACAGAAGTGTCTCTGTGGAAGTCGTGGAGTGTGGCGACACAGGAACAGGGATCCAGAAGGACTCTTTCCCTTTGGGATTTAAGTAGTAGACACATAGACTTGGTTCCCAACAGTGGACTCTAAAGTATCCTGTGAATGGGTTTCAGACCCTTCTGGATGAAGTCCAGGAGAACATTGGTTTAGACCATCACCCACAGATGAGACAGTCACGTTCTTGGACTTTGTGAAAGTCCAGGTGTCCATTAGAGATGTTCCAACACACCATTAGAGGGGGAAAAATGAATATGAATGCATTGAAGAGGGTAAGATAAGCAATTTTCTTTTCCCACATTGCCTCTCCCCCTAACGCGATACAGCTCAAGGCAAGAGAGATCTCCTGTGATATCTCTCCTGCAGAAGAAAGTAAAAATGTGTCAGCAGAAGTGACAGTTTGTTAGCAAAAGTCCCACAGCTGAGCAGAATTTCACCAAATAGGGTCGTTTCTCTCTTACTCCATCTAGAATACTGAGTCTAGTTGTATGACTGGCAGTGGAAAGTGCCTGGGAGAGTGGGAGATTAGATTCTCACTGGGCATTAAGAAGACAATGATCCTGGGCCTCCCTGGTGGTGCAACGGGATAAGTACAGTGCTGTGGATCTGTGGATGGTGGCTGCAGCTGTGTTACAAGTTCGATGCCCAGCTGAGGAGATTCCCACATGGCACAGCTGACCTCTCCTGCGTTGCCCGCAGCTCCCCTCAGCAGTGTATTTCGGTGACTCTGCCTGTTTGCTCCCAACTCCGTCTCTGGTAAACCCTCTAGCCACCCCACACCTCTGGCCTGTACCCCAGCTTGCATGCAAAAATAAATAAATCTAAAAAAAAAAAGAGAAGAAAACAATCCTACTAACAGAATCACGGACTCTATTGTGAAACCAGTCCACCAGTTGCTGGAAACAGTTATCCCACAGATTTTTCCCTCAAATGCCTTGCGGGCAAGCTCAGCATTCTTTGAACTTGACCCACAGACACTGCAACTCTGTCACTGGCTCTCAGTGAATATTTACTACAACAGAAAAAGCAAGCATTGGCAGACAGATTTCACAGAAAACCAGCCAGAAATAATGGACCGGCAAGAGGTTTAACTCTACCATGGGAAAGCATAGGGCAGTTCTCAGAATCTGGCCTGGTGAATTACAGGATCAAGAAAATGCATACCACAAACTGAAGAATATGACCAAAAAGGGGAGCACGGGTAGTGGAGGACTCAGCATATTATGCAAGAACTGAGAAAGTCTCAGAATCCTTGGTAGGAGTGAATAAAGGCACCTTTCTTCTTAACTCATTAAAGGCAGGAGGAGGTGACTGCTACTTCAAATGTGAAGAAAAAGATGCAAAACTACGAGGAAAATAAAAAATCCAGGGAACATGACACCACCAAAGATCACATTAATCTTCCAGTAACTGACCCCAAAGTCATGAGGACTGATTTACTTAAAAAAAAAAAAAAGTCAAACTAGGAGTTTATGGAATATGAAAAAATATTTGTGAACCATATATAAGACTGATGATATATGATCTAAGTATAACTGATGATATATGATCTAAGTATAACTAAAATGTCAGTATCAAAATTTTGTAAAGGACTTTTACAACTCAACAAAAATTTTTTATTAAAATTAGGCAGAATAATTAGACAATTTCCCAAAGAAAACATATATTGCAGAATCAAATCAAAAGGTATTGGAATGGGGGCCTCCCCGGTGATGCAGCGGTTAGGCACGATACTGTGGAGCTGTTAGCAGCAGCGACGTGAGTTCGATGCCCGGCTGGGGAGATTCCCACATGGCACAGCAGACCTCTCCTGCCTCACCCGCTGCTTCCCCTCGGTAAGGTATTTCCGTCTATCTGCCTGTTCTGCTCCCCACTCTGTCTCTGGTGAGCACTCTCGCCGCCCCACGCGTTTGGTCTGTACCCCAGCTTGTATATATAAATTAATAAATCTTAAAAAAAGGTATTGGAATGGTTTGATTAATTAAAAACCGAAGACTCAACTTTATTTTGCTTATACAAGACCCTCTTCAGTTTTAAGGACACACATAGGCTCAAAATGAAGGGATGGAAAAAGATATCCCATATAAGTAGAAACCAAGGAGATCAGTGATAGCCATAGAGATACCATCCAAAATAGACTTTAAGCCAAAAATAGTAACCAGACTAAGAAGATTATTTCATAAAGGGATCAATTAATTAGAGGATATAGAAATCATTTTATGTATATAATACATATAGTATAAAATGATTAATTGTAAATCACCTAAATGTAATGTATCATATTTTAATATTATATATAATATTATATTGAAGAGTATGCCAATATATTATGCAAATACTAACAGATGTGAAAGGAGAAACAGGTAATGATACAATAGTAATGTCAGACTTCAACACCCCACTTTCAATAATGTATAAATCATCCAGACAGAAAAATCAGTAAAGAAACTTTGGACTTGAACTACGCTTTAGGTAAAATGGACCGAACAGACATATGCAAAACCTTTCATCCAACAGCTGTAGAATTACACATTCTTCTCATGTGCACATGGGTGTTCTCTATGATAGATCATATGATAGGGCACAAAGTCTTAGCACATTTAAGATGATTGAAATCATGATGTATGGCTTTTCCAACCATGCTATGAAGCTGTATAAGCAATAATAGTAACAATGCATTAGTAACTATAGCACATGAATAAGTGAAATGCCCCTGTATTACATGTATAGTGTTATTGTACATTCATCAATACGCATGTGTGTACACACACATCAACTCCAAGCTTCTGAGACAGGTAGATACAGTCAGCACTGAGGGGAGAAGAAAAAGAATCTGATTTTAACTTAAAAAATGTCCATAATACTCTAAAGTGCCTACAGAGCTATGTATTCTGGCTAAGATATTCTTTTTTTTTATTGTTATTTATGTCTTTTACATTTTGTATTCCCCTTGGGCAGCCCACCACCAATTCACCCGTGATCCATATCCATGGTCCCCTATATTCTCCTCTCTTCCAGTTTGTGCCCTTATCCTCCCCTCCCCACCCCATCACTGAGTGTCTTTCTCCCACCCGGCCTCCCTATAGTCCTGTTATAAGTGAAACCATTCGATATTTTTCTTTTTCTTTCTGGCTTATTTCACTGAGTATGATTCCCTCTAATTCCATCCATGTCGCTGCGAATTGCTAAGATATTCTTACGGAATCTCCTACTTTGCAAGAAGCAAAGCAGGAGATGTAAGAGTTTTCAGTAAACTTATTATGTAGTCTAAGTCTTCTACAAATAGTTCTTCAATAGTTCACAGTGATCTGATACCATTAAAAATAATGTATCCCAATCTCTTGACAGAGATAATGCTTGTATCTATTTTTAAACGTGTTTTAACATCAGTTAATTAAATTCCATTTAAAATATGAATTTGAATTGACTTTATTTAATTTATTATTTAATTTTTATGTATTTATTTTTTTTAAGATTTATTTATTATTTTTAAAGATTTATTTCTTATTTATACATACAAGCTGGGGTACAGGCCAGAGGCATGGGGCGGCGAGAGGGTTCACCAGAGACAGAGTGGGGAGCAGAACAGGCAGATCAGAAACACACTGATGAGGGCAGCAGCGGGCGAGGCAGGAGAGGTCTGCCGCATCATGTGGGATTCTCCCAGGCTGGGCGTCGAACTCGCGTCGCCGCTGCAGACAGCTCCACAGCGCAGCGCTTAACCGCTGCACCACCGGGGAGGCCCTTATTTATTATTTATGCATACAAGCTGGGGTACAGGCCAGAGATGTGGGGCGGCGAGAGGGTTCACCAGAGACAGACTGGGGAGCAGAACAGGCAGAGCGACAGAAATACAATGCTGAGGGGAGCAGCGGGTGAGGCAGGAGAGGTCTGCCGCGCCATGTGGGAATCTCCCAAGCTGGGCGTTGAACCCGCATCGCCACTGCCGACAGCTCCACAGTGCAGAGGCCTTATTATTTAATTTTTTTTTTTAAAGATTTAATTTTTTTATTTATACATACAAGCTGGGGTACAAGCCAGAGCTGTGGGGCGGCGAGAGGGTTCACCAGAGACAGAGCGGGTAGCAGAACAGGCAGATCAGAAATACACTGCTGAGGGGAGCAGCGGGCGAGGCAGGAGAGGTCTGCCGCACCATGTGGGATTCGAACTCGCGTCGCCGCTGCCGACAGCTCCACAGCGCAGCGCTCAACCGCTGCGCCACCGGGGAGGCCCCCTATTATTTAATTTTTATTACATTGTTATAGTTCCCATAGTTCCATCACGACATCACCTGTGACCCATCACTATTGTCCCTTGCGCTCTTCCCTCCCCTTCCTTTGCTGTATACTTTCGTGCTATGGTCACTTGGCCAGTTTTGACTTTTTGTTGACATTACACAATGGAATATTACTCAAAGATCAAAACAGATAAACTCATGCCATTTGCGGCAACATGGATGGGGCTCGAAGGGATTATGCTAGCTGAAATTAGTCAGAAGGAAGAAGAGAAATACCGATGGTCTCATCTATATGTGGAATATAGAGAAACCAAATTTGAATTAATTTTCAAGAACTATTAGTTCCTCATTCAACTTTATCTATGGCATTATTATTTTTTAACCTTTATTGCCTTTTAATAAAGAAATTATATAAAGGATATGAATAATTTTTCTAGTTTATGCTAAATGAAACATACTAGAATAAATTCTGTATTGAAAACATTACAATTGATAAATAATATCAAATTCCATATTATATTTAAATTGGGGATGCTTAAGACTTTTTTTTTAAAGATTTATTTATTTATGTATACAAGCTGGGGTACAAGCCAGAGGCACGGGACAGCGAGAGCGTTCACCAGAGACAGAGTGGGGAGCAGAACAGGCAGATAGACAGAAATACACTGCTGAGGGGAGCAGCGGGTGAGGCAGGAGAGGTCTGCCACGCCATGTGGGAATCTCCCCGGCCAGGCGTCGAACTCGCATCATTGCTGTCGACAGCTCCATAGCGCAGCACTTTACCACTGCACCATTATTGAGGCCCAGGGATGCTTAAGTTTTGATTAAAATGACAAGGAAACAAAAATACGTTTGATTTGACTACCAATCCTATTGTGTGATAGGAAATTCAACAGTAGTTTTGCCATGTATATTTAAAAGTATCTAAGAGACTAACGTTATACCTGTCCATTTTATTGTTTCCTCACTCTCTCTTTGCGCTCTTCTACTTCCTATTATATACTGATATAAGTAGGGGTTCTGCTGGTCCGGGTCTTTTTATTGAACTAACAAAATGTTCTATAATTTCCAAGATGTCAAAATCGGATGTAGGCATCAGCAGGCTATATTTTTAAATACATGAATAGCAATGTGAACAAAAACATTCCTGTCAAGGGTCTATTCCCCACTACCAAAACAGCCCTGTGTTTGGTTGTCTGCCCTAGCAGCTCTTTGAGAGCTGAGTGTTTAACATGTGTCTTATCCTGACAGTCTACCATTACAGATTACAGTCTGCTATTATGGATTAAAAAGCATACAGTCCATTCACTGCTGCTGGATTTCCTAGAACAGTTGGATCTGGTAACTCAATGAACAGCTGCAGTAGCACAAAGGGATGGCAGAAACAGAAATTTTGGATTGACAGAGCACTAATTTTAATAATGACAAATTGTCCCTCTATTCAACACTTTTCATATTCATGACCCTTCTGTTCCTAAAGCAATTTATGTGACTGAAAATCATGCCTGTGCTGTAATTTGGTGTCCATATAGATACCACGTTTTTATGTGAGAGCATCTGACATGAGTTAAATATTTTCTTAATATTTCTTAATGAAAGGCCAAAGAGGCAAATGTGATGGAAATTTGTTCTCTTTTGTATTTACATAGCATTTTGAACATGGCTTTCTGTTATTATTTACTGTGTTTTGATTAACTATTTCTTCCATTGGACTATGAGTGAATCTGAAATAGATAACTTGTGTACATTTCTTCATCTTGCCCTCTACGTATATGACAGAGAAGGAACTACACATTAAGATGCATGTAGAGGCCAAACATTAAGTTATAATAAAAGTGTAGGTTTATGAATTAAAAAATACGACCCCATACATATGATGAAAACTTAAATTCACATTCAAGACAATAGGAATTGTTGATTTCACTTGATTGTATTAATTGGTGAGCTTACCCTTTCTTCTCTACTCTCTGGCATATGGTTACATGAAGTCAAAAGATTATATGAATGTTGCTAACACACTTACATTCTCTAGAAAACGATGAACAAAAACCTCTCTAACAAAGCACGTGACTTGAATTAATGTCATGTCTAACATTTTTTCAAACTGGAAAGCATGTACTCAGTAAGTATACAGATGCCTAATAACAGGGCATCAATATGTATTTTCCTATAAGCCACTTATTTTGAAGCATAGTTTCATTAACTGGTTGCTTGTATTTAAAGATTTTCATTTATTAAATTGCATACATTTACATTAATAAAACAACTATTTCTATTTGTGATTGAAGCCAAAAAACTTTGAGAAGATAAAATGTAGTACAATTCATTTTCTTTTTTTTTTTTAAGGTATATATTTTAAAGATTTTTTTTTTTTTTTAATTTATACATACAAGCTGGGGTACAGGCCAGAGGCGTAGGGCGGCGAGAGGGTTCACCAGAGACAGAGCGGGGAGCAGAACAGGCAGATCAGAAATACACTGCTGAGGGGAGCAGCGGGCGAGGCAGGAGAGGTCTGCCACGCCATGTGGGATTCTCCCTGGCCGGGCGTCGAACTCGCGTC
>PVIJ01007551.1:0-81636 GCA_004024925.1 Scalopus aquaticus
CATAAATAACAATAAAAAAAAAAGTTTCAAAAAAAAAAAAACAGTTTTCATTTAGTTCATTTTCTCAAATGTACATCTCCTTTACATCATTGATTTCCCCTATTACCTAATGTCCTTTCTTTGACTTTCTTTTTAATTAGTTCTTTTTCTAGTTTCATGAAGTAGAGGCCATTCCTAACTGATTATTGTATTGTAACCTTACATAAGCTTCAGATGTTCATCGCGAACAACATAGATATATAAGCTCACTGCACTCAGCTTTTTTCATTCAAAAAACTATATTATTTTTATTTAGGTAATGTTGATTTACAGCAATATGATTTAGGTGTATAGATTCATACCTCTGCAGATGTATGTTACCATACTGCACCAACCACCTAAGTACCAGTGATCCTCCACCCTAGTCCATTGGATGCCCACTAACTTTGTACCTCCCTCCCTCCACCACCTCCCCTTTTGGTAGCCTCAGTTCTGCAGTCAGATTTTTAAGGTTTGCTTTATCTATTCCTTTGTTCTGTTAATTCATATTCATATGAGTGAAATAATCTGGTATTTGTTCCCTCTAGTTCCATCCACGTTTTTGAAAATGGCAAGATTTTATCTCTTTTTATAGTTGAGTAGTATTCCATTGTGTATATATACACCACATTTTCTTAATCTATTCCACTGTCATTGGGCGCTGAGGTTGTTCCCACACCTTGGCTATTGTAAATGATGCTGCAATGAAAACAAGTGTGTATACATCCTTTCAAATTAGTGGTTTTGTATCTTCTATAGATACTTAGGATTGGAATTTCTGGATCATACAGTCAAACTACTTTTAGTGTTTTGAGACACTTCCATACTTCTTTCCATAGGAGCTGACCACTTCACATGCCCACCAACAGTATAGGAGAGTTCGACATACCTTTGTCAAACTTTGTTATTTCTGGTCCTTTTAGTAAGGACCAGAGTTGTGTCCTTTGTAGATCTTGGCTAGTCATCCTTTGTCTGATGTATGATATGCAAATATTTTCTTCTATTAAGTTTTCTGTCTTTTCATTTTAATGATATTTTTTCTTTTCACTCTGCAGAAGCTTTTTGTTCATTTGTCTTCTTTATTTTCCTATTTTCTCTCTGGCTTTGTTGTCAAATACCCCAAAACAATCCATCTCCACCACGCCTCAGAGCTGGTTCTGACCATATGAAACACAGTGACAGTATACCACTACAGAGGTTCAGGTCTGGAACCCCAGAGAAGAGGGGTACCTAAGGTAACCCAAACGGGGGTCAACCCCCCCTCCAGACCATTCCCTGCTGGCACATCCCCATCAGTCACAGGCTTCCTCCAGGCCTCCCTTTACCCTGCTGACTCAGCTACTGCAAATACAGGTCTCAGTACCTATGGAAACCAGCAAAAACCAAAAAAAAAAAAAAAAAAAAAAAAAAATTAAAATAAAACCATAGCACCATCTGCAGGTAAAGTAAAAGTAATTCTACTCTCTAACTGGTACAGATACATTTTTTAAATAGGGAATCTAAAGCAGTAAAATGGACAGACAAGAAAATATAATACATGGCCCCTTGAGACCTCAAGGGAATATGAGTAGAGAATAATTCTCCAGAATCCAACCACAAAAACAGATGAGTTTATCTTCCTACCTTGAGAGTTTATAATTGCTATAAAAAAGAAAATCAAAGAGGTAGCTTTAATGAATTCAAGATACAAACTGATAACTAAATTTAGCAAAAGTAGAAGCTAAAACTGAATTTTACAGGTGCAATTAAAATTAGACAGTAAATGCTTATCTATTACTTTATGTTTTCCTATAATGATAGTAGTAAATGACAAAACAGATAAAAGGACATATTCAAGATATATTTTCATATATCCATATATATCCATATATATTCTCATAGATTTTTTTCAAAAATGCAAATTTACTTTTCTGCTCATATTTTAATACACAGGCATTGAATTGTACATCATTCCATAAATCTCGTTGAAGATAATAATTTTTTTATCTTCATAGAATACAAATAAAACATGAGTTTTATATTACTACAGTTAATTTTTAAGTGATTTCTACATTTATTCCAAAAGCAATAGACTTTTCTTCAATGTCTAATCCTTCCTATTCTCTTTATCTTCTCTTCTTCATGATCATTTTCACACCAGCTTAGTTTTTCACAGATAACATGGCATTATAGAGATCATCTAAATACATACAAATATAAAAGATATTCCCATTTCAATTCATTCTGAGATTGTGACAGCAAACTCTATTGTAAAATAGTAAAATTTTCCTAGTGATTCCATTGTCTATTTGAAACTAGAATTCCCTCCAAATAGTTTTTCAACTTCTATTCAATATTCTTTCACTTTAAATGGCATAATGAGAACACCACACTTGAAATTTTGTACAGAAAGAACCAAATGTACTATAACTCAGGTAGAAAACTGAATTCTAAAAAAGATGCACGAAACAAACGAGGCATGTATTTTTTGAAATTTCTTTTAACATTCTTTAGTAGAGTATTTTATACAACTAGGTTAGCTCAAAATGATTCACAAAGTGCTAATTTTTGTGGATACTGAAAAAAGCAGGTGTTCTCTGTGAATACTGATCTTTACTGCTCTTCTTATGTTAATTACAGAAAAATAAGTCCAGCTGCATTTGCATTCATATTTTACATTAAATTTTCTCGGAAAAGACTTAACACTTTAATAAAGTAGATATCTAGCACTGATATAAAATAAGTACATGTAATTTCTTTGAAGGGCTTTTGGCTTATTTGGTGTTTGTTTTGTTTGTTGTTGTTTCAAGTCTACTGTCAACATGACACAAAAATTACTCAGTGTTCTTTTAAGAAAACCATCACCTAAAATTCAGTCACAGTTTAGAAAAAAAAATGTGTCAAATTACTTGATTCATGAATCTTTATATTTCCTTTGAAAATCAAAAGAATTTTTATTTCTTTTGAGTGAATGGAGACATTTGGATTCAGTAGTCAAATTTCTGATGACCATGTTTTACAAGCCCCTAACTATGATGAACATTTTCCAAGTTGCTATTCTACAACTTATTTCAGCAAATTTTTATAAGAATTGAATATTTCAATCATGGTGTTGGATGAAGAATGAGAGAAAATATCTGTCTCCAAAACAAGGTGTATGTCTCAGGTGAATAAAAAGGACTAAGTGAACCAAATAATTGTTATTCACTACAAATGTAGCAAGTTAGCTTTATTAATAGAACAGCAAAAATGGGCCTTCCTGGTAGCCTAGGGGCTAAGTCTCAGCGCTACCACAGCGATGGCCTGAGCTCCATACCAAGCCAGGGAGCTGGCCCTCATGGCGCAGCAGACCTCTCCTGCCTCATCCCTGCTCCCCTCAGCAGTGTATTTCAGTAAATCTGACTGTTCTGTTCCCCACTCTGTCTCTTGTGAATCCTCGTACCTCCCCCTGACATGCCCCCCCACCCCCGGACTATACCTCAGCTATTCTACACAAATAAATTAAATAAATAGAATCTTAAAAAGAACTAGTACAACAAAACATCAGAAAAAGGTTCTGATAAATTTACCACCAGCTAATGCTCATGTTAACTTCATCTTTTACCTAATATTTCCTCCAAATATCTAATTGTCTTTTGGATTACAAGTTTTCCTGAAAATTTATCTCCTTTTACATATTATAAATTATTAATGTGCCAAAAATTATTAATAAAGAAGAAAAATGTTTCAAGACTGATCTACAGCATTTGTCAAAGACAGAAGGAAAATCTAGGGTTTAAAAAAAAAGGAGACAGAATGATGTTTATTTATTTACTGGATACTTTTCTATAGAGTTTAATCCCACTTGCCATTAATTAACCAGTGAAGCCAAATAATTGGCTTTTGCAATATATAAAAAAATGCATGACATTCTGAATTCCTTCTAGAAAATTAGATTTCCTTGTGTGATCAGAAGAAATTGATATAGCAATGTTAAACAGTTAAAATGAAAGTAAATGCTTAAAAGTCTCCCCAGTTTATGCCATGTCTTAATCTAATATCTCAATTTAAGAGATATTAGAAGAGAGAGGATCAACAACACTCAAACATTTTGCTGCATTTTAAATTTTTTAAATTTTACTTCAGTTTACTTTTTCCCTCCAAATGATGAATAAAAAAATTTCTTTTTTATAGCAATTTCAGAGATAGTCAAATATAAAAAATGATATAAACATGTATAATATAGTTTAACTATTTATTCATAAAGCCAGTGAGCTGGAAAAAGGATGTTAAGTTAACAACAATTGCTGGTGAGAATATGGAGAAAAAATTGATGGGAATATAGACTGGCCCAGCCCCTATGAAAAGCAGTATTCCCAAAATATTGAAAATAGATCTAATATATGAGGCAACAATTCCACTCCAACTTATCTACCCAAAGAATGCAAAAACAATAATTCAAAGGGGCATATGCACTGGAATACTGGTCAGCTATAAAAGAAGATGAACTTTCACCATTGGTGAAAACATGAGTAGAACTGGAGGGGATTATGCTTAGTGAAATAAGTCAGAAGTAGAAAGACAAATAGTGGATGATTTCACTCATATATAGAAGACAGACAGAAAACAAAGAATCACACAGAATCAAATCAGTAACAAACCCTAGATCTGAGACTTCCAGTTGGGATAAGGAGTGGAGAGCAGGGTGTGGAGTGGGTCCAACAGACTATAGTGAAGGACTATGGGTGCCTTAGGGATGGGTGTGGTGTGGTAACATAGATTTGAAGAATTGTGAGCCTATACTTCTGAATCATATACAATATTGTAAAGCAATGTTATTTCAATTAAAAAAAGAACTAAAAATTGATTGCATTTTTCAAGGTTGTGAGTATTCAGTATATTTAAGATGACCCAATTTGAACTATATGAAGACATAAATATACTACAGTAGTGAAGAAATTAGGCATGGTAATCATTTTAATAGTCATGATAACAATAACAACAACAACAACAATAAAAGCTACTTCATGATTAAACCAGTCAACGGTTTATTGTTCATGAGTTGCTAATAAGAATTAGATATTTCTGTCACTATGAATACATGGCTTTTCTGTAGCTCTTAATGCCCTTGCCACTTCTTTAATATATTTTTCATTAAAATCTTGCTCCCATAACCATCAGCAGATAAAGAGCCGCACTTCACCTCTTTTCTGAAGTTTTCCAATTTTCTGCCTATTGTTTTTAGCCTATGACTTGTTTCATAGAGAAAATATAAATCATCTAAAATAAACTACATTTTTTTTTTATTTTCACCCAAGATATCCCTGTTTTTTTCTACTTTTCTCAAGCCATACTTCTCAGTCTTCTTATAAAGGTGCAGTTTTTCTACCATTATCAATGATCCTTGACACTCTGATTATCTTCTCTAATATTGATTCTATAATTTCCAGTTCCACCATTTGCTATGTCCCAGAAGCTAAAAACACACTCATCTTTCTTCAATATTAAAAAAAAAATTGCCTTCATTTCTTATCAAAGGAAATGGGATTCAGTAAAGAGGGAATAATCCAAAGAACATGGATTTTGAATCCAGACATACCAAAGATCTTGTTACAACTCTGTCCCTTTTTAATACTGGAACACCATAAAGCTACTTATCCTCTGTGATCCTTGATTTATCAATTTGCAAAACAAGATTACTTAGTACTTTTATATAAACTGAAATCATTGATAGGAAAATTCCAGTTTACTGTATCTGGCCATGCATAGATGTTTAATAAATGAAAAATATGCATTTATGGCCATCTGTGAGTGGAATGCTTTGGGGTTCCCAAAAGGCTGAAACAGTCAATACAAATAAAAAATGCTGGGCTTTGGTAAACCTCTCCCAGGTCTTACTAGGTGACATACAGAAGGAAGTCCATGGATAATAGAGGTGACTATTGATCAGAGGCTGTTGGGGAAGTCACATTAGGAACGTAAATTTATTTGAGATTGTCCAGGCTGCTATCCAGGGCATGGATTTTCCTGAGCGGATGAGGTCAGTTTAAGGTCATTGTAGGTCAAATGGTCAAACAAAATGGACACTGAGGTGAGGCCATGGAGTTATCATGGAATAATTTAAACTGGCATTCGGTTGTTTAACCTAAGAATAGGCTTGCTCTATCTATCTATCTATCTATCTATCTATCTATCTATCTATCTATCTATCTAACTATCTATCTATTGTTGCTAAACCACCTAAGATGGTTCTGTAAGGTCTCTAAAAGTGACCACAATGTTTTTCATAAGCAACAAGTGTAGGCCTTCAGAAAATCAAGGAGCAGTGGATATTTTAGTGCATCTGAGATTTGTTTTCAGAGATTCTGAATTCTTACATTAGACCATACTCAGACTAAGATTTTGAAACATTTCATCCACTTTCTTCTCACGGCTTTTATGGTGGCCACTTCTTCAGTCACCTGTCCACGGTGAAATAGCAAATGTATTTCATTTCTACTTAGATGGTTTACTTACTTTGGAATAAAGATCATCTGTTCAAATCTGATTATAATTATGAAAACTTGCAACCTTTTAGATCTAGCTTTTTCTTGTTAGCATAAGGGTAATGTTCTTTTGCAACTTTCTATATCCTAACCATAATTGGAACTCCTATATTTTCCTTCTCTCATTACTTAGTGATACTGTATCACTTTACATAAATATAGAAGTTGGCATTATTAGAAATCTTCTGTC
This sequence comes from Scalopus aquaticus, assembly GCA_004024925.1. Lineage (NCBI taxonomy): Eukaryota > Metazoa > Chordata > Mammalia > Eulipotyphla > Talpidae > Scalopus > Scalopus aquaticus. Next base: position 6,712 of record PVIJ01007551.1, read on the forward strand.
ATCTTTATATTAGACATTCTAATATTGTTCCACAGACTACTGAAGCTCTATGTTTTTTAAATCTATTTTCCCCTTTTTCCTTCAAATTGTATCGATTTTATTGACCTAAATCAAGTTCACGGACTCTTTTCCTGGTTTTCCTCAACTATAGTATAGAAAAACAGGCTGAACAGCATATATATTCTTTCTGAGGAAATGACTAATTTGTGGATAAAAAGTATTTTTCTCAATAACTGCTGCTTTTTCAAAAGTTTGAACTTTCACATGTAGTGTTTTTCATCATGATATCATGCTATAAAGTCCCTTTTTTATTTTTTAGCTGCATATACTTTTAATGTCAAATTCTTAGTTAAGTCCTCTTCTTTATAACCTCTTTTCACTTTTTAGTTTATTTCAAGACTTCTCTACTTTTCCTATAACTACTTAAATGTTTTTCAATATTTCTAGGTATTAGTATGTTAGAGAAACAATTTTAAGGCATCCAGGAAAATAGATTATGGTTTGGGGCTACATAATGCTCAGGTAAGGAGACAATCATGGTATTTACACCCCAAACACTAGCTCAGGCTTATCAATGTTCATAACCAGTATCTAAAGATATCTCAACTTTGTATGTTTCCCTTCTTCTCTTTCCCTCTATCCATAATATGCAACGGTAAATTATCTGCTTGGCAGAAGCCTTCTAATCTCCATGGTGATTCATCTTAAAGTTATTTTTTATAAGATGCTTTCCAGATAGCTCTCTCAAATGCAAAATTCTATTAATCTTGATGTGTATTAAAGAATCTGTCTGGTCTTTCTCCAGAGTTCCTGAGATATAACTTCTAAATTCTTAGACTTGTCTGAGTGAGTGAAGTCTGAGTTATTGACGGTGGGTGCCGCTACCATATGTGAGTTTATGCTAGTGAAATCACTCATCATGGAGACTGGTTAGGCAATAAAGAACAACCACATGTGAGCTGGGTTATGTCAATCCAAATTCCTCTTAGGTCGGGAGGTGAACTAGATATTGAGATCAGTTGCATGGCCAAGGATTCTATCAATCACACTGACAATGATAAAAGCTCTGCTACCCAAGGGGACTACAAAATGTAAAAGACATAAATAACAATAAAAATATATATTACAAAAAAAAAAGCTCTGAACACAGATGCTTAGATGAACTTCCTGGTTATGAATCAAGGAGGATGTCACATCCTGATTCTATAAGGCGAGGATAGTTCTGAGTTCCATCCCCTCCCAAGTCTCGCTCATATATCTCTTCATTTCACTAGTTCTGAATTGCATCCTTTAAAATCTAATAGTAATAAATATAGCACTAGTATAACTGTGAGTTATACTCGCAAATTATTGAATCTGAGGGGTAATGGAAACTGCTGATTTGTAGTTGTCAGAGTGTAGTTGGTCTGAGAAACTTCAGACTTGTGTCTGGCATCTAAGTGATGACTGTCTGCTCAGGACTTATTCTTAATTTGTGGAGTGTACAGTATATCCGTGGTTGATATTAGAATTGCATTGTGATATTTCAATGTTAGGCATTTTGAGAATTATTCAATCATGCTGAGAATAAGTTACTAGAAACACGTTATTTAGTTCATGTTCCATTCCTTATTTGTGTAAACCTTGTATTTTTCACCCACAAGTTGTTACTTAAGAGAATCAAATGGAAAAACGTAGGTATTAAAGGCATGTTTGACATTCATCATATATATTCCTCAAATGGTAAGCATTTTATTTTTATCAGTGATTAGCAAAAATTAGGACTTGCCAGATATCAGTCTCCACCTTCTTTGGCAACATGGAAGATTGACAGTATTGACAACAACATGGCAGGTTATTCTTCTCACCTCTTTGCAAAAGGTTGAGCTGATCTGAATTTAGAACTTTGAATTCATTGGAGTTTTTGCTCTAATCACCTGCATATATTATAAAGTTAAATGAGAAATTATGTAAGTGCTTAAAAATGAGTTATTTTTTAGTTTGGTAAAGCTAATGAAATTGAACTGTATGTTTTTGCAATGAAACTTTGAGTGCAGAGAGAATGAGGAAACAGAAAATCATCATTAGACCACACAACAGTGATTGCTATGAGCTACATCTAGTGAGGGTTACTAAAATTAGTGAGCAGAAGTTTAAGCAGACAGAATGCTTGCGCATTTAGAGATGTCTACTGTGAGATAAAATGACTAGATGCACAGCATTTTGGATATTAGACCTGCGAATACAATGGGGTAGAAAAAAATGGTGACATTCCAATAAGTTCTGTTATTTACTTGATAATATTACTTATTAATATTAACTTGGGCCTCCGTGGTGGTGCAAGGGGTTAAGTCTCAGCAATATGAAATTATAGGCAGCCATTGCAGCATGAGTTCAATCTCTGGCCAGGGAGGTAACGCACAGGGAGCAGCAGACCTCCACTGTCTGCCTGCTGCTCCCCACAGCAGTGCATTTCAGTCAACCTGCCTGTTCTGCTCCCCACTGTCTCTGGTGAATCACCCCCCACACCTCTGGCCTACACCCCAGCTCTTGTATGCATACATAAATAAACCTTTAAAAAAGTAATATTAATTTAATATTATTAATAGTAAAAATAAGGTTTATCTCCTACTTTTGATCATTGTTCTATGATTATCTAAGATGTTAACAAAAGAGAAGCTAGATGAGGTTAAGAACTTCCTAATAGGTTTGCAACTTTGTGTCATTCTAAAATTATCTCAACATTCAAAAATTATTTTTAAAGTTTTAAAGCATAACATTAATGGTTGCTAAGGCTTTGTGCTGAAGGAAGAGGACTGACTCCAAAGGGCACAAGGGACTTTTAGAACTGATGAACACACACACACACACACACACACACACACACACACACACACACACCCATATATATATATATATATATATATATATATATTTCAGATCAATTAAATATGGATGCAAAGAAAATGTTGACAGAGACCCATTTTTTATCTGTGCCAGGATAATGTCAAAGACCTAAAAATTATATATATATATATATATGGGTTGTATGTGTATATATATAATTGTGATGATAGTTACATAACTGTATCCACAGTGTGTTCACTTTTTACATTTTACATAAATTTATATAATTTATAAATTTACACAAATTATACCAAGAATAATTACTGAAATGTTCTGATTTGCTAGGCTATCTACCGTTTACAAGGTAGTATGAAATTTTGGTAGTTACTACAATAAACCTATACATAGTAATAACTTTTTCTGTTTCTAGATTGCTTAACTTGTTAAAATTTATTTTTATCTATTCAATCTAAGAATTGTCCTAAAATGTCAGTATAAATACTCACTTGACTAATATATTTCAGATCAATTAAATATGGATGCAAAGAAAATGTTGACAGAGACCCATTTTTTATCTGTGCCAGGATAATGTCAAAGACCTAAAAATTAACTTTATTTTACCTAATATAGTAATAAAAATATCTTATTAGAACATTTTCATTAGGACTCAGGCATTATACTTAAATAGTCTATATAGAATATCTTATTAAAATAGCAGAACAATTATCAGAGATGGATATTATCACTGTTTCCAGTTTAGAGCTTAGCAGGTTAAAGTTTACAGAAATTATGTAAAATAGTAAATTTACCAACAAATATGTGCTGAAGCCTAGATACAAAGCAGATCTAGGACAGCCTTCTTAAGCACACTTAAAATTAACTCTGGGATTCCTTTCATATTCTACTTTAAAATATGGGATCATCTTTGGTTCTGTTTCTGTTAATTTATTTATACCCTGTTTCCTATATAGCTCAATATTTCAAGCATGTTCTAAGACAGTAAGGCTCAAAATCTTTCATTTTTTTCCTCTTAGATATTTATTAAATCTAAAACTACAGCTAAAAACAAAAGCAATCCATTTTATTTACCTTTTCTTGTTTTCCAGCAAACTAATCTCTACTAAAATTGTAACTGAGTTATTGTGCCTATTATTATTTGATTAGAAAATCACATTTAGGATTCGGGAGACCTCTCCCAGGGCATCAGAAGCATGTTCAAATAGTCTTAGGACTTGAGCTTCTTTTTTCTTTCTCACTGGCTTCAGTAATATCTAACTATCCATACAGTAGGTATAGCTCATTCTTTATATAAAGAAATAAATGTAAGTAACACTGGGGAATGATAAAAAATTGTGTGTGATCCTAAATTTTTGAATCATGTACAATATTGTCAAGTAATGTTGTGTCAATAAAAAATAAATTTTAAAGAATTCTGCCAAGTAGATTCAACCAGAATCCCCCAATTCTCCAGATGTTTCCTCCTAGTAATTCTCAATCCATTGCCACCCAGTTTCTTGTTTATAAATGCCCACTTGTCCATGAAATATTCAAAACTAAGCACATTCTACTGAAGTGTATCTTTTCCCCTATTTCAATAGTGCCTGAGTAAAATCTATTTTTAACACTTAAAAGAAGGAAATAAAATTATGAGGAAAAAATAACTAAACCTATCATATTAACAAATTCAATTACCTTTATGTGAGAACAGACATCAAATATCTTTAATTTGGGCATTTTTAGTGCTGCTTTATTTAATATTTATAGAATAATATAAATCATTAAGACTAGGACAAAACCAAGAATGTTTCTTTTTCTTTTAAGATTTATTTATTTATGCATACAAGAATTGATGTGTAGGCCAGAGGTGTGGGGGTGAGAGGATTCACCAGAGACAGAGTGGGGAGCAGAACAGGCAGATCTACTGAAATAAACTGCTAGGGGGAGCAGCGGGCAAGGCAGATGTCTGCTGTGTCATGTGGGAAGCTCCCTGGCTGGGGGTCAACTCCTAACTCATGCCACAGTGGCTGCCTATAGCTTGATAGTGCTTGGATATTAACCCCTGCGCTACAGGGAGGCCCCCAAATCCATAATGTTTTTAATATTTTAAAGTTCTAATGGACTATCTATGCATTAATATATATATATATATTAATTAAAAATAAAGTAAAAAAATACATCACATTAAATAAACCTGCAAATATTCTTCCCTTACTCCTAAAAAGGCTGAGGTGAATTAGAGCAGTTTAACCTATTTCTAAATATTATTTGAAGCAAGTTTTTATTCAAGCATTATTTTTGTTGCTCTATAGATGAGTAATATTCAGTATTGCATTTTACTAGTGTCTATTTTCATTTATTCTGATCATATCTACTATTCCACTCTGCATATGTATATGAAAATGTTTTCTGTTTTCTTCTTATTAAAATGTAATGTGTATGGTGTGTTGAAGAAGAGTTAGAACTCTAGTCACTCTCAGCCTCTTTCATATCTTCATTTCTCTATTTTCCAGCCAAGATTCTATGGTTCAGATCTAGAATCACTCACTTGCAAATACTCTGATCCTATTATCCCTTTCTCTGCCACTTTCCCCTAGCAAAATTCCAGCTCAGGTTATACCCAATTATTGGCCTATTTCACGTCTCCACCTCAACAGCTGATTGCAGCTGGAGCGAAACTTTTTACTGATGAACGTGTCTCATGCTTCATGTGAAAATAAATGTCAATCAAATATTCCTGCTGGTCTCAAAAGCTAACCTCTCCACTGTACTCTCAATCCAATCTCCTCTTATTTTCTCTAGAATACTTGTTTAACAATGTATCTCCTCTCTTCCTTTTTCACAATGCCCTACTTTTCCTATTTAGGAGACTTCTAAATCCCTCTTGTTAAATACAATAGTAACTCCTATCTTTATCTCTCAAGAACATTCATTTATTCATACTTTTTGAGCCACTGGAGATCTTTTTTAAACCTTTTCCTTTCAACATTTCTGTGTCATTATGCAGTGGTGTGTCTGGTAAACAGCATGATCATTGCTCTGTAAAATCCAGCTCGAGCAGCTCTCTGCCCACCTATGACTATGCAGGTGCCTCTCTTTTCCTAATAAACCTGTCCTTTCAAAATATATAAAAAAAAAATCCAGCTTGACAATATTTATATTAAATGTAATTTCTGATGTGATAGGTTTAAATTGAGCATCTTAAACTATCTATTTTCTCTTTGTTTCACCTGTTCTCTAACCCTTTATTCTGTCCTTTTGGATTTGTTTGGGATTGTTCAGTGTTCTTATTTCTTCATTTTCTCTTTAATTATACATTATGTATATGTTTTAAAATTATTTTTAGTGGTAATCATATATTTAATACAATCTTTTCAATTTTAAAATAACTAAATAACTCTGGAAACATTATTTCAATCCAATTTAAAAAATTTCCCCACCCTTTGATACATATTAATAAATTTCTCATTATTACTCAATTTTTTCCTACTAATAAGTTTATTTGTTCTTATAATTTGATGCTTTTACTTAGGATCATTTTATTTCAATCAAACACAAGTCCTTCAGTATTTATCAAGTGGGTCTGTCATGCCAAAATCTCTGTTTGCATCTTTGAAGCAGTCTTTGGTTTTCCTTAAATTCCAAAAGGTGTTTTCACTAGTTTACATTTTATTGTCAGCACCTCTTTTAAAGCAACTCTTAATAGCATTATAAGTTTCTATAGAGATTCTACCACTGGTCTCCTTTGAAGTACTGGATCATCTTCTATGGCTGCTTTTCAGATTTGCTAAACCTACGGAATCAGGACTACAGCACTATGGCCTCATTTAACCTTAATTAATTCTTCAGCAGCCCCATCGCCAAACACACCCAATTAGGTAGAATGGGTTCTCATATAAATTTGCAGTGGAGACAATTCAGTCACACTTCAAAAGTGATAACATATTAATTGCTCTTGATATACTGCTCTTGTATTTTATTCTGCTTTTATTAATAATGAATTTAGAAAATAAGTAGTAGTATTGTCTATTTTACTCTATTTGCTGGTCTAGGAATTAGCTGCTTTTGGAACTGTATATATGTTACAAATACTGCTCAACCTTCTTCCTCTTTGGGTATAGATATCCAATTTTGGAAATATCATACTTTTTTATTAATAAATTATGCATTTCTTTTTATAAAAGAGTTTTATACCTATCCTAATGTATATTTGTCTATTTAGACCAATTACATGTAATATATGAAAAATAAAGCAAAGTTTCTTTAGAAAGATGTAAGTATGCTTTAAATGAAAGAAATGTGTTATATACACAAAGAGTAATGGAAACTATTTTGTTCATGAAAAGGTATCACCAAGCATTAAAAGTCAATTGACAGAGGAAGAATATTTGCAGTATATATATCTGAAAAGAAACCTAAGTTCAAGCTAAATAAATAACTCATTGATCATTATAAGACAATCCAGTTGGAAAATAATCCAATGATTTATGATACTTATGCTTCACAAAAGATAATTTTTATGCTTCAGACATATAGGCTATATAAGGAAAATTCAAATGGCTTAAACAAAGAAAAATTTACTGGGCCTCCCTGGTGGCTCAGCGGTTAAGCGCTGTGCTCTGGAGCTGTCGGCAGCAGCGACGCGAGTTCGATGCCCCGCAGGGGAGATTCCCACATGTTGCAGCAGACCTCCCCTGCCTCACCCGCTGCTCCCCTCAGCAGTGTACTTCTGTCGATCTGCCTGTTCTGCTCCCCGCTCTGTCTCTGGTGAACCCTCTTGCTGCCCCACACCTCTGGCCTGTACCCCAGCATTGTATGCATAAATAAAAATAAATAAATCTTTAAAAAAAAAAGAAAAATTTACTGACAAAGTGAAAACTCAGATGTAGGATTGTTACAGGGCAGGGAGAGGGGCTTTGCCCTGTATCAGGATCATCATCAGATATAACTTTATCTGGTAGTTCAAATGGTATCAGCAAGGGCAAAGGTTCTCTCTATCTTTTACCTAGGTCTACTATAGACTTAATCCTCAGAATACACATAGTGCCTCCTGTCCTCCATACTCATTCACCTACCAAATGAAATCTGCATGGTAACATCAGTAAATTCCATCAACATACAAAAATGGTAACAGTCCTCAAATACTGAAAGTGAGAAACTCAGATTCTTTTTTACAGAAATTGGAATAAATGTCACCTTATTTGTCTTTTAATCTGAATAGATTTTTTCACCTTCCTAGAGACAGTCACCATGGCTAGGGAAATGGGTTACACTCAGTTGATTAAAGCAAGCAAGAACTATTCTGGAACTAACCCTGGGGTAAATCTCACGCAAATTTTAATTAACTTAATATTTCATTAATTATATCCTCATTATTCCTCTAATCAAGTTTATCGAATACTTCTAGCCAAATCTGACAATGTGTAGTCTTCATCTTATTTGAATATTGAGCATAGTTCATCAGAGTTTATTTACTACCTACTTCTAATAATATTTGTTTTTTGAATTTTCAAGAGAAAAGACTCTTTTTTTATCATCCTGAACACCTCTCAGGATCAATGAAAGTTGCTGTTTTTTCAAAAAATGAAGTCACGTTCATTTTTTTGGCACATTTTTCCAAATGAAAACTATTTGAAGAGTCTTAAGACTAGGTCTCTGGTCCTCTCTGCCCTTCATTTATGCTTATTCTATAGGTAGCTTTGAATACTATCTCAGCATTAATGAATCCCAAATCCCTGATTGTCCTTGGCCTCACTTAGGAACTGTGACCAGCGATATACAACAGTTCATGTTACATGTTGACTTGGAAAATAACCATGTTTCAGACGTAATGTAACAAAAAACTTAACTGTTTTCACCACCTGAAACCTACTACCATCCCCCAGTTACCCTTCTCAATAAATTATATCAACATTCATGCATTTGCTCAAGGGTTGAATATCACATCCAATTAATGCAAATCTTATTAACTGTACAATTAAAATATATTCCAAGTTCAATGATAGGTCATTGCTTGCCCAGGTTCCACTCATGTCAAAGTCATAATCTCTTATTTGGATGATGTTAATTAATTTCTCCCTGAACAACTTCTAGAGTGTATTCAACAATAAGAAGCAGAAAAGTAATTCAAGTACATGTCATATTATGTCACTTTTCTGTTGAAAACCTTCCAGTGGCTTCTTAATAGCATTTAGAATAAATAAAAAGTATTTGCTATAGCCCACAAAGAATTATCAACCAAACTGAGTTATTATCCTTAGATAATTACTGTGCTCTAATCTGTTTCTTGAAAATACCCTGTTACTCCTATCACAAAACTTTGCAGTTATTCCACCTAAACAGAGTATTCCAGAATGAACACTACAGAACAAACCAATAGAGGAAACTCAGACTCCAGTTAAAGAAAAGAGATTACTTTGGAATATTGTTGAGATAGCAAGAGGGCTGTTACTTAGGAACAGATTTTCCGGAGAGGACAGCGGGGAAAGTGATAAAAGGAGGAGTTTAGAGAAAGAAAACACCAAAAAAATAGAATTTAGACTAAGTCAGAGATCAGTTACCCCAGATTGAAAGTCTACTTTATACAGTCAACAAGAAAGTAATTAGATGCACAACATGGTAGAATATTGGTCTGAATTTCCCAATGAACACTAATAATTTTTTTCAAGTGCCTGTGGAAGAATCAGCCTGGGGCTATAACAAACTGGCACAGTGTGCATGCTGAAAACTTCACTGAGGAGAGCAAAATAAATGTTAAGAAACTGTTAGGACCCTGGCTCTGGAGTAACAGGGCAAGTTATTTGTTTAGAAGTTCACCTGAGTGAGAACTAACAGCTGCTCCAGGGCTGCAGCCAGTATCAGTCTCCCTGCAGGGAGCTGACTGGAATGAGTTTGATTCCTATGTTAATGAGATCTAATCATTCCATTGTGGAGTCCAGCAGCGTCTAAGAGAGAAAAGAAATCAGGCCTGCAGCCATTCCTCTAAACTCCTTCTTTGCCTTAAGTTCCTCGCAAACCTACTGAGTTCCAGACAAACTACTCTTCACACAAAAACAATGAGATGGAAGTTGGTTAAGAGAAACTTTTTTGGTGTGGAAACAGCTGAAAAATATATTTACACAACTGTAAAAGATAAACCTATGGTGTGAGGATAGAAATGTAACAGAGTAATTCCCAGGGAAAGGGGAGGGTCCAGGTTCTCTGTCCCACCCTAAGGAAGGGTGAAGCCGAGCAGGGAGGAAAACTAGAGGAGACAGGGAGAAGGAAGGAAGGCGATCAAGAAGATCTGGAGGAGGACCATGGAGCAGAAAGGTATGAGAAAAAGCTCTGCTTGCTTCTCGGCCTTGGACTTGTACCAGTAATTGGGGACATAGAAGGAGACACTTCAAAGAGACAGAGACATAGGTTAGAGACCCTTGGGGAGGCTGACAATGGCAACCTTCATCTTGACTTCAGTTTTGATTTTGCTCTTTTCCTTCTAGTTTTGCCTGGTCCCAGTTACCCTTTCCTATGGGTACCCATGAGAAGGTGCCTTAGACTTGTGGCAAGCTTTTGGGCCTCAGTGGTCCTGCTTTGGGCCAATCCTGTTTGGCTAGGCATTTACCCATGAAAGGAGGGACAATTCTGGGTGTTTAATTGGAAACCATTTTAACTGTATTCTTTCTCTTTTCTTTATTGCACACCAATTGTATTACATTTTTTTCTATTGGTGGTCTTATGCCCTAAAGTATGTTTTGTCTTCACGTGATGGATGGCAGAACTTGTTTAAAGTAGGCAGGTTTGGGAGTCCTGGGCTACCCCTCCTTCTGCTCAATAACAGAAATAGTATGTGGCTTACTATTTGAAAATAATAGAGTCTTTGGAATAAAGCAAATCTAAACTAAACCTCACGAGTATGACCTATTTGCTCACTGATATAGGAACATTTATGTAGCACTTCGGATTTTTCCTTAACATGTAAAATGGAGGTAATGCAATTACTCTGGGTAAGGTTCCTAGTGATTTGCTTGAAATATTATAGAATTCAGTACACTTTCATATCTTCCAAAATTGGGTGCTGAAATAACCTAAAATATATGGTTTGGTTGACACATTATGATATCACACTGCATTACACAAAATTTATAACATGTTATTACTGTTTTCAATTTTTTGGGGTGTGATAAAGGGAAAGTCGAAATGCCACTTTCATTGTTTGCTTGTTCTTCAGAAGATATTTGGAAAGATTTGACTAGGTTTGTTATTGAGCGGAGTGAGGGGTACCCTGGGACCCCCAAACCTGCACACTCTAAAGAGGTTCTGATACCAGAAAAATGGGGCTTCAAAGTTGGCCAAAGCACTGCCCAAATTGCTTACCAGTCACTATCTTGGTTCTGCACCTGCACGCACAATTGCAAGACTACTCAGACTTAGGGAACAATAACAATGAGATTTATTTAACAAACAGGAAAAGCAAAGAATTACTGAATTCAACATATGGCCGTTTACCTTACGTAAAGCAATGTCCAGTCCTTTTAAGTTCCAGAAAAGTAACAAAGGTGGCATCTTCCTGCCCCTGCTGATGTGGCGCTCCTCTTCCAAACAATAGGCCACATTTCCAAAATGGCGTCTTCCTTCTTCTGCAGATGCACAATAGCCAGAGTGTAGGCCAGGTTCCAACTCACAAGGATGACACAGAACACAAGTGGAGATGCTCCTGAAACTTCCATGGTGCCCTAGCACGGCACCAGGCCAACAACACTGCAAACAGCAACTACAGCGGCCAGGCGTCCCAAGAGACTGCACTCGCGCATTTTAGGAAGGCGCCCGCTTTGGGCCTCTGCCTTCTTTCTTTGGTTGCAGTAAAGACAAAACTGGGACAATCCATCACTTGGCTCCTTGCAAAGCCTCCAAAGTCGCTGGCCCCAAAGTCACTCAAGATTCCAAAAACGCTCAATCAGAAACAGTATATCCTGGCGGCTCAAAACTTCTGGCATCTGATTTCCAAACTCTCAATCTTGGTGGCTCTCTTTTCTGCCACTGATTTCTCTATTCCGACATCATGGTGACTGCTGCTTCTTTTCCTACATCATGGCTATTGCTTCCGCTATTCCTGCATCATGGCGACTGCATCTCCTTCTCCTTCAGTCCCTTTTATTTCTTTCAGAAACTCCACCCCAAACTGCAAACTTAGCATTTTCCCCTGGGGTTATTCATTCTCATCAGCAACCCCCCTCCAGAGGGCACCAACTTTACAGGACTTTGGACTCAGCCTGGTTACAGTTCTGCCATCTACCACATAAAAACAAAGCATTCTCCTACCTAGTGTGAAAGAACTTCAAAAGGATTAGTGTGAATAGAAAGAGAAAAAAGGAAAATAGTTTTCCAACGAAACACCCAAAGTTAACCATCCCCTTCTGATATATGTCCTGTCAAACAGGACTGGCCCAAAGCTGGACCACTGAGCCACAAAATCTTGTCATAAGTCTAAGGCATCTTTTGGTGGGGACCCATAGTAAAGGGCAGAATGGTCCAGGCAAGTTTGGGATGAAAGGGAGCAAAGTCACTGTACAAATCAAGGTAATGGCTGCCCTTGTCAGCCTCCCCACGGGTCTCTCATCCTTGTCTCTTTCAAGTGTCTCTATATATCTTGACTCTATGTGTCTCCTTTCAGGTCCCCCAAGTCCCTGGAGCAAGTCCAAAGCTGAAAAGCAAGTGCATCCTTGTTCCTCACAGCTCTCTGCTCCATGTGCCTCCTGCAAGTCCCCTTCCATGTCACCACACAGCTCAGCTCTATCCCTCATTAGGTGGGGTAGGGAACCTGGAACCTCTCCTTTTATGGAAATTACACATTGTAACAGGTTTTCTGATGACGTTTCTGAGGAATTGATGAACTTGGAATGTTTGTGTTTTTCACCCACTTAAAAATAATTTTGAAATAAGTATAGGCTCACAAGAAGTTGTAAGACAGTACAGTGAGGTTTTATGTACATTTTAGTGGTTATAGCTTACATAATTATGGTATCAAAGCTAGGAAATTGACATTGGTACCATGTGTCCTGTAGTTCTATGACATCTTATCTATGTGTAGATTCAAATGATCGCCACAAGGAAGATACCCAACCATTACATCAGCACAAAGATCTTCCTGTGCTATCTCTTCAATAGTCAAATCCCTCCCCTCATTCTCCTTTATCCTGGGAAATGCTAATAGTTTGCCAACTTTATAAGGCTGTCATTTTGAAAAGCCCGTATCAATGGAATCATACAGTGACCATTTCAGATTGGATTTTTCACTCAGCATATGGCCTCAAGATCTAAGTTGTTACACGTACCAATAAATCTTTCCTTTTCACTGAGAACAGTTATTCTATTAGTATTCCACGTACTGCTGTTTGTTCAACCACTGAATGTTCTTCATATATTCCAGATATGAGTCTTTGTTAGAATTGGGCTTTGTAAATGTCCCTTCCAGCCTTTAACTTTTCTTTTTATTCTCCCAAAAGGATCTTTTTGCTGAGCAATTGTTTTTAATTTTGATAAGGTTCAATTTATTAATGCTACTTCCTTTTTGGATTGCAGATTTATTATATTTTATTGAGGTCATGTTGCTATACAATACCATATATGATTCAGAGGTATATGTTCATATCTCTTCAGATGTTTCTTACCCCATCACATAAGTCTTACCCACCCACATAAGTCTACTTCAGATCCTATTGCACATTAATTGACCAGTTACATGTTAATTATATGTTACAACTGTTTTGCACATTCTCTCCTACTCCATTGTACTTCCCACTATCCAATCCACCTAGAATCAACTTCAGATTCCTGAGTCATTTCTGCAACATTGAGGAGGCTTAGTTAAATGCAAAGTCTCCACATTTGGTGTGAATTTGTGTCCGATTTGTGATTATATTTGACAAGGTAAAAGGAAACCTTTATGCATTCTTTATTATTTTCCCTTAAAACTGTGAAAGTAACTAAAGCTCTAACTAGCCATCAATACTTTCCTCCTGGGATATGTTCCAATTGGTGAAGATCAAAGTAAAGGATGTACTTCCCACTTTCCTAAATTTTATTTTGTTTTATATACTGTCCAGTGTGATTTCTCAATGCTACCTCTTCGAATCTGACCTCTAAATGTCACTCAGATCTCACGTCCTCTGTAACTGGCTATCTTTTTGGATAATTGATCTAAATAAATTTCACTCATTTGGGATACTCTAATTTTTTTCTCTTTTTGCACTTTTACATTTACTGAAAACCTATTAGACAGTTTTCTTCAAAAACAAAAACATTTATGGAGTTTCTAAGGCATGCAACTTAATCTATACAATAATATATTAAGGAGGGTCTCCCTGGTGGTGCAAGGGGTTAAGTCTCAGCACTATTAGGCCATCCACAGCCACTGCAGCATGAGTTTGATCCCTGGCCAGGAAGCTTCCCACATGGCGCAGCAGACCTCTCCTCTGTCACCTGCTGCTCCCCTCAGTAGTGTCCAGGCAAGTTTGAGATGAAAGGGAGCAAAATCACTGTACAAATCAAGGTAATGGCTGCCCTTGTAAGCCATTAGATCTGCCAGTAGATCAGCCAGTAGATCTGCCTGTTCTGCTCCCCACTCTGTCTCTGGCAAATCCTCTCACCCCTCCAAACCTCCAGCCTACACCCCAGTTCTTGTATGCTTAAATAAATAAAATAAATTAGAAAAAAAAAAACTATATTAAGGAAACTACTTCCCCCACTTTATAGACAAGAAAGTTACATTTCGAAGGGATTAACTACCTTGCTTTAATGAGGTTAAGATACAGTGAAATTCCAGCTTAGGGCTATCTGATTCAAAACCCATTGTCCTTTCATTCCACCATGTGGCCTTGGTGAGATTCACGGCATGTGTCCTCCTAAAGAGTTGCACATACTTGTGTGGGGGCTTTTAGAATTATTTTCTTTAAAAAAGCATGGCATAAGTGATAAGTTATATAAAAGGCCATGATTTGTGTCTTTGGTGTTCTCTTTCTCTTGAATCTGGAAGAAACTGACTGTATCTCCTGCAGCAGCCCAATGGAGAGACTCACATGAGTAAACTTGAGGAATATTTTTGACCTGACAACAGACAACTAAGTGAACTTGGAAGCAAAACCTCTCTTAGTTAATTAAACTTTTCCATGACTGCAGTCCTAGCTAATATCTTTATCTAGGCCTCTTGAGAGCCCCTGAATCAAATCCTTAAAGCTAAAAATGCTCTCAGATTCCTGAACTGTGAAACTGTGAGATCATAAATGTGCTACTAAGTTTGAGATTATTTGTTATATAACAATAAGTAGTATCTGATTCAAAAATACATATTGAATAAATTAATGAATGGATGGATGAGTGACTAGATACTGGGGCTTTGAGTATTGTATTTATATCTAATTCTTGCATTCTATTACATAAGAAAAATAAGTCATTCATCAAGGAGAACACAAATAATTAGGAACTAGTATGATCTTTATGATTTGATTACCCATAAAAATAATAAAAGAAAATTACACAGAGACTGGGATTGAGTTTAAAAACAAGAAAAAGTTTTAAACAAAAAATATTATAAATAGGTCTTTCAAGAAAGGGTTTTAAATTTAAACAGCCTCTCCTCTATCTAGGATGGCTTACGTCTGGTGCCTGCAGGCTGGATTAGATGAGGTGCTTCCCACTCTTTGATATTATGATAATTAGCACTTATCATGTCCCATGGGGTGTCTGTCCCATCCTAGGTGCTACTTGAAAGCTAGTTTAGACATGATCCTTTGATTTGATACAGAAAATACTTCATACATATTAATTAAATTTTTTTCAGCTGATTTAATTTGCTTTTCTAAACTCACAGCACTAACTGCTATACAACTTATTGGTAATCACTCATATACTAGCTTGTGATGTTTCTTGAATTGTTATTTTATTGATATTTAATTCTTCATGTAAGGAAAACTTCCTGACTTCTTATTTCTTAAGTGTGTATTTCTGCAATCGGAGCCACACCAAACCACATAGTCAAAAGAACAGGTAGTAAATCCTAAGTATGTTTGATATGATGACTATAGAAATATCCATCTTGCAATCACATTTTAACCCTGATGTACTACTATACAATATATCTTTGAAACCCATGCCTCCCATTCCCCTAACCGCACCCCCCCCATTTTTTCCTGTTTCACTCACCTACAGACCCAGAGGTTATTCCCCTCATTTCTAAATGATTTTGGATCACTGTCACAATTTCCCATGGATTGAATATTCATGCTTAGGGTAAAATACAATTAAAAACAAAAATCCTTTCCAAAGGTTTCCAACCTCCTTGCAAAGATAATACAAAAATAAAACAGTTTTATCTTTTAATAAATGTTAAACCAGAATCTGATGCAAATCACAGGCAATTCCTTAAGAGGTTGCAAGACAGAAAGAAATCTCACCCTTTGAATAGACAAAGAGATGCAATCCATTATGTTTCTGTATTCAAAATAATCAATAACTAGTCACTAAGTAAGAATGCTTGACAGTACCATTTGTCACACATAGTTCATCCTAAAGTCACCTGGTTTTTCAGGGGACTCTCTGTATTGGCTAATTGACTATTCAGAGATAAAACAAATTTTTCTGATACTTATGACAGAAGAGATCCTTAAACTTAGAGCAATACATCCATTGAAATTAGGCTCTTACTCTCCCACAGATGTTTACATGTTAAGAGATGAATTCTAGTTTCCCGAGAAAAAGATTTCTGGGTCATTAAGCTGGTACAAGGTTTGTGAACTTTCTATGAAAGAATATCTATATCCACATCAGTATCTCGATCCACAGAAATAGCTACATGTAGGTATACAGATATATCTGTCAAAGAGATAATAAACATGTTTTCTTAGGTAAATGCTCAAAGAAAAGGGAAAGGAGAGAGGTCTCTTTGCTTTTTTTGTCCAACAGGGAGAATTATTCTCTTATTTTTTAATTTTTATATGTCCTTATGATGCAGATAATCTTTCAATACCTAGGAATCGCAGATTATTATTTCAGTACCTAGTTAATCGCAGATTAACTATCCATCGTTAAATCTCATACTTATCTACCTGCAAATACTACATAATTAATTTCAAATTAGTATCCAATATCCAAAATTAATAACCAAATATCACCTTCAATTTTACAACTCATTCCCTCAAGTAATCAAATTGCAAATTATCTCTGTCTCTTCCAACACCTACAGTCCATTGATCTTACACACTATTCACTATCTCCATCACCATTATATCCCCATCTTCCTAATATTGACCTTTGATTTCATTCAAAACATTTCAGAGCATATACTCTTGACTCTTTTGTCCTTTCTCTTCTGGAGAGACTGACGTCAGCAATGCAGAGACTGACGTCAGCAATGCAGAAGCAATGCAGAAGTCCTCTCTCTTCTGGAGAGACTGACGTCATTCTGGAGAGAATGACATCAGCAATGCAGAAGCAATGCAGAAGACGTCAGCAATGCAGAAGCAATGCCGAAGAAACCTTCTGGTTTTCCTTGCATACATTCATGACAATTGAATGTGACAAAAACAGAACCCTGCTGATTGGTCTCATGTTTAATTCCTTACCATCAACCCCTAAAAGAATCTTGTACTACCTATCAATTCTATCACTTGTGTCTAATATGTTGAATCTCCTTTCTCAGGCAAGTGTTTTTTGCTTTCTTACTGCTTTTTGACCACTTCTCCCATTTTGAATTTTTCGTGTTTCACTAAGTAAATAGAAATGATCAACAGAAAACTTCCATATGTGGCTACATCTGTTAATCAACCTACATCTGTACAAATGTATGTGGTATAGCCTATGGCTACCATAGAAATGTTCTACCATAGAACATTTCAATGTTCTTTTCTAAGGCCACTATCTCCAATCTCCATTTGCCTAATAAGTACATCTCCTCTTGCCTACTTAATAACATCAGTACAGCAATTTACCCTTCTATATTTCTGTTGACATCTGTATGCAAACTTGCTATAATCAAATGCCTATCTTAAAAAAAATAACAGCAATATAAAAAAATCCAGACATCTCTTTAAGCCACATTCTCACAAGCTACTCTTCTAGTTTTGAATCTCCAGTAAATTAAACTCTGTTATCTGTTCTTGTTATCTCCTGCTTTTCCTGTCTCTTCCCGAAATATCTATCAATAAGGTTTGCTTCTCTTCACCATTCTAAACAGTACTTGTCTAGGTTATGAATGGCCTCACTTTGCAAAATATACTTGTTAGCAACAGTCTCCAGAATGATCTTCCTGTGGTTATTCTTTTGATTAATACCCACCGATATCCTGACATTCAATTCAGAATAAAAACAAGACTTAACAATGACTATAAGATCATGCATAATACACAAACACATAACACACACACACACACACACACACACACACACACACACACACACACACACATTTTACCAGACTCCTCAAGCAAATACACATCAACCAGAATCCCATCATTTTTCTCTTTCATTCTCTACTCTCTCTCATTCACTGTCCTGTAGCTACACTGATTTTCTTGATTTTTTTTCCCCTATTCACAGTGAGTAAGCTCCTCTGTCAGGGAATCTGAATTTGGTGTCATTTCTGCCTAACTACAATTCTGCATATTTATATCATTGATTACCATATTTCCTTAAAACTTGCTTAAATTTGTTAATTCTTCCTGAAAATTCTAAAACCACAATAAAACAACAATGAAGATTTCCCTTCCCCCTTTCAGGTGAAGACCTTCTATACCCTTTTATTACCCTATACCCTGAATTATCAATACCTGATATACTTGTTTGTGTATCTCCTGCTACTGGTCATACACATTAGAATTGAAGGACTGTTGGGCAGAGATGGTTCTTTTTTCCTGTTCTGTCTTCCTTGAACACTTCCCAGCATAGAGCAGGTGCTCAACACTGCTTTGAGGAGTTACTTCATGTGAAGCTGTGTGTGATGACACCTTGTAGTATACTATATATTTACATATTTTTTTTCTTTTTCTAATAGTCAAATAGTAAAATTTACTAATTTTTTGTACTTTAGATTTTTTCACATTACTAACGAAATACTTATTGTGTTATCAACCACTCATCTAGAACATGCAAGTTATTGAAGGAACAGCCATTATCTTATATTTTTCATTATGTCTCATATTACTGATCACTATATTTTACTCAGTATTTCCTTTATAGAATTGAGGACTTGGCTTTTATTGCTTAATTAGTTAATTTTTCTTAATTTAGTGAAAACATACCTAGAAAATTAGAGGGTCATTACTTAAAATATATTTTTTCTGTTCCCCACCAGTGAAGTACTATACAATCACTATTAAGATTTTTTTAAAGATTTATTTATTTATGCATACAAGCTGGGGTACAGGCCAGAGGCGTGGGGCAGTGAGAGGGTTCACCGAGACAGAGTGGGGAGAACAGGCAGATTGACGGAAACACACTGCTGAGGGGAGGAGCGGGTGAGGCAGGAGAGGTCTGCTGTGCCATGTGGGATTCTCCCCTGCCAGGTGTAACTTGCATCGCCACTGCTGACAGCTCCACAGCGCAGCACTTAACTGCTGCACCACTAGGAAGGCCCCTATTAAGATATTTTTGTGCTGTTTAATTTCTTCTATAATAGTCTGCACTCTTTGTTCTCAGAACCATCTCCCATTATTTTACAACCTTTTTCTTTATAGCTAGTCATCACTTATCTCAATGTCCTTCATAGGACATGCTTGTCAACTTCACTTTTGCATATATTCCTGGTGATCAAAATGAATGCTTCCCTTACACTAGCCCATCTTTTTAAGCCTAGGCTAATTTCAGATGTTTCTGTGACTTTATCAGTGTACATCCACCCTGCCCTTCTTCAAACACCAGTTACTTTGTTAGGCAAATACTAAATAGCTGGCCAACAGCAGTAACACTTGCCTTTGTTTGTTTCTCTGTAACATGTATAAATGTTGACTCTCTAATTGGAAAACCATCATGCTGTGTTTTATTTCACTCAACCTAGCATCATGCTAAACATTATAAAAGCTAATTAAATTGACCAATTCATCATTAAAATGCTGTTGTAAATTATACTAATTGATTGAATTATAATTAAAAAAAATTATTCTATCAGAGTACAAAATAATTTTGATTGAGACTCTTCATACTGATTCTATATTTTAACTTGAAAAAGAAATAGAAGGAAAAAGGGAAGCTAAATTTCAACCCCAACTTATTCTCCATAGGAGAAGTGAGCAAACTTGTCATGTGATGTTTATTTGATAATCCTGTTTATATGAGCAAGAGAAAATATTTTTTTTAATGAAATAAGAATGACTGAATTTTTGGTATTGTGGAGAATACTGTAGAATTTCTTTGGAGGAAAAGAGGAAAGTTTCAATCCCAGTTGTTAAGAAATTTGAAGGAATGTATGAAATGGGAAAAGTAGTATCTCATCCAAAATTTATAGATTCTGTCTGGGGAGGTCACAAAAGTATGCCTTGGTAAGAGAGTTTGCAAGAACTTAATATTTGAAATCTGCAATTTTGATGTATTTTTAAATGCAGCAGCTGGTGTGTTTCTCTTGCTTGGAGGAGTCTATAAAGTTGAGAGACAATACAGAATTGCCACTGATGGCTAGAAGAGGACAAACAATAAAGAAAACACACTCCCACAAGGATAGATTTGTTCCCAGGACCAGACAGAGAGAGCAGGCATTAGCTAGGGTTGGGCACAATTGGTGACAGGAGTCAGACCTATAGTGGACATTGGTAGGAATCCAGATAAAGAGTTCAGCTCTTCCATCAGGAACTTTGGCAGTGTGGGAGTCCTCATGGGACTTCTGAAGAACCCTTACCTAAACCTCATGAGAAAGACACATTGAAATACTAAAGAAAGAGCCATTGATATTCAAGAGGCAGCTTCACAAAAAGGAGAAACTAAGAAACTATGACATTGAGTAAGTAGTTTTCATTTAATGACCCTTTCTTGGTCATTTTAATATATTTTCAAGTTTGCCTGGTACAAAGTAATTTTTAACACAGCATGAAAGTAGTCAACATTTTATTTTCACATTAGAAAAGGCTGATGCTATGGCTATGCACTTGAAGCTAAGAGAATATTCTACAAGTATTTTAAGTGGAATAATACCTGCTTATTTGACTTTTATGTATTTGTACTTGTATTTCAAAGAGACAAAGATAAATACTAAGGTTAAAAAAAAACAAAAAAGTCATTACTGAATTAATATCTCTTCGTGATATTTTCAAATGTATGTTAATCCTAAAGAAATAAATCACAATAAAGTGTTTTTATTATAAAACAAAAATGGTTGGTGGTATATAAACAGAATCATAGATGATCTTTAATCTAATAGTGGGGTTGCTATTCTCTTAAATATAAATTGCGTGTGTGTGTTTGATTAAAGTTTGGTTACTTTCAGAGAATTATCCTTGACCTTGATCTACATTGGGATAGATTATAGACAAGAATTTGCAAAGGATGAGGAAAAGTAAGTTCACATTAGCAAATGAACAAAGAATCCTACTTCTCCATCATCAGAAGAAAACTTCTCCATCATCAGGAAGTGATTCTTTCCTCTGGGGAATGAATAGTGAGCCCCAGTAGTTACATCTTTCCTATTCTTTAATGTTTTCATTTTGATAATATCACTTCATTTGCTGAAACCAAACTTTGCAGGCCCAATAAAACCAAAGGATAAAATTATCTCTAGGCTGCCATTCTTCCTGCACTGATTAAACCTGCAGGTGACTGCCTCAGGAGGAATTTCATGATTACCTTTAAGAAGTTAATTGATTTCTTTATGCACATTCATCTTTCACAACACAAAGGAGATTTCACTTTTTGCCACACCTTCCCACTGAAGGGGTGATGCACATCTCAGAGAGATTTTTTTCTGAAGGAGAATGCATTGTTTTCTGGCTATTTTCCCAGTCTCCTACCATACATAAGAATGAGGATCACACTACTGCTCCTGAAATACTTACATCTAAAATGATCCTGTGGCTGTCTTCTATGCTGGAAAGTCAGCCAAACACGGAGCTGATATTCCTGTCATGGTCTGTCATCACTTTGTTTAATATTAGATCAAAGTCTGCTTAAGTACCTTAATGAGATGAGCTACTTTACCTTCTGCCATCACAAATACTCTTTGGCTTCAAGCACAGTTTTGTGGAATGTAGTCATCTCTCTCTCTCTCTCTCTCTCTCTCTCTCTCTCTCTCTCTCTGTGTGTGTGTGTATACTATGTAGGCCATTCATGTCTTCTTATGTGGTCTCCATTGGGGCTCACGCATGGAGCTTTCTAGAGAAAAAGCTTACTGCCTTGACCCTACACTTCATTAGGAATGTATGCAATTCTATTGCCTTCATGGCCAAGACTGCTATGTTTGTATTTATTTAAATTATCTTTAGTTGAGGTAATATTTGGATACCCCCATGAGGTATTACTACCATAGGGTGCCCCACCAGCTTACCCACAGTCCTCCACCATAGGCCATTATGCATTATGCTTCCTTCCCTCTTCATTCTTAACCCTCCCCCACCTCACTCTCCCCTTGGTGCTTCAGTCAGCTCCCAAGGGTGAGTTTTTAAGCTAGTCTTTAGCTGACTCTTAGTTACTTTAGACTCCACATATTAGTGACACCATCCAGTATTTATCTTTCTCCTCCTGACTTATTCCACTTAGCATATGAGAGTTAGGTAATGTGTTAGGTCAAGCTGAGAATTGCAAATTCTGATTTTCTGGAAGGATTTAAAATGTCCAAATGTTTTTTGTTTTGTCTTGTTCTGTCTTTTTTTCCAAAGAAGCTTATCTCTGCCTGGATGAAAAATATGACAGCACACAAGGATGAGTACATAGACTGGATGGGGCAATAACAGAATGGTAACTTTGAATAGGAAAATGATTCTGACAAGTTTCATCAATACAGACTCAATCAGGGGGTCCCTAGAGGTCTCTGGACTAAACACCAATGTCAAAAATGCTCAACTGTTTGAATGTGGGAAGCACTCTATGATTGTTTCATCTTATTTGTACTTAGTGTTTAGTTTTTCTGTGGAAACTTACATGCCCATACATTTAGGGTCCTGTCTCCAAAAACACCATGAAGCATACATTTCATGTATGGGAGGTCTTTCCTGGTGGTGAAACGGATTAAGTCTCAGCACTAGGAAGCTATCTGTGGCCACTGCAACACGAGTTCCATCTCCAGTCAGGGAGCTTCCCACGTGGCACAACAGACCTCTCCTGTCTTGACCGCTGCTCCCCGCAGCAGTGTGTTTCACTAGATCTGCCTGTTCTGCTCCCCAGTCTGCGCTGGTGAACCCTCTTGCCATCCCCCACCTCTGGGCTACACCCCAGCTTGTATGCATAAATAAGATAAATCTTTAAAAACAAGAGATGAGGAATTTGAAGTCTGTGATGTAATTTTGAAAGGCGCCTCTTAGAGGCATCAGTGGGTGCGAGGACAGACAACAGACCTTGTGGAGGATAATTTTAGAGCCTTTACGACCAAGCACATACGCTCTAAATGGGAGCCAGGACAATAGATTAATTTAGATACTTTTAGAGAAGATGGACTATACCTGTGCAGTTCTCCCACGTTTCTGATTTGAACTTTACACAGATTTGGACCTCCAGGAAACAGGACTAACCAAATTGCAGAATAAATAAGTAGCCTATCTTTTGAACTTTCTGAATCAGTACTTTGCTGCTTGCCCCAGTTTATAATGCTCATCCTTACTTGTCTTGCTGTCCTAGATTCTAGGAAAAGAAACAGTCTTGCAAGTAGTTTTAGAGTATGGTCTGAGATGGAATCAGATGACAAGAAACTACATATCCTTCTTGTCTGCATTCCGATGGCAAACACATAGAAGATACTTAGAAACTGACTCAAGGAATAAAAGCTCACTGGAACTATTTCTAGCTCCAATTTGCAAGTCTGTATATAATCACTGTAAGACTCAGTATCCCTGTCATATTGACCAAAGAAAAAAAGGTCAGATTTTGTGGCATTATTTCAAGAACCAGAGGGATATGACATATAAGTTCATTTGAATTCTAAAGCTTGAAGGATACAGAATGGGTTATATATTTGAAAGATGTCTTCAGGTAGCAAATAATTTAAAATTAATATTGATTTTCCCAAAGTGTCCTCTGTGCCAAATGATTTCTTAAAATTGTTTTGCAGTTTAATATTTATTGGGCTGTTTTCAACAAACTTATCAGAAGAAGGAAATACATGCAAAAGTCTCTAACTGAAAACCTAGGAATCTCATTTTGTAACTTAAAGTTTAATGATCCTGTAATATCTGGGTATTTATTAATTATTAATATCTGCATCTTCAATATAATATCTCCCCTCCCCATACAAAGACTGTCAAGTATGAGGACCGTTGAACACTGAGTTCTTAGCAACTGTAAGACACTTCCCATGGTGAATCGGGACTATCCATCATTTATTATGTACCACTAGATAAAAAACAACTCTGAAATTGACAAACTGTGGATAAATTTAATTAAGTCATCCAGTTTCGAGGAGAGAATGGTTACATAATGTAGTAACTCCTCATAGAAACAGCTCTAACATGCATAGGAACTTAATGATCACGGTGAATTCCTCAAATCCATCTGAAGTTTCTTGTCTTTGGATTTTGTTGGAGGACAAAATGCAGGATTTTTTTAATGAAAAACCAGCATCTAAGCTTGGACTACGTGATCTTCAAAATTACTCTCATAGCAAACTTAGAAGCATTGTTTTTTTGCCTAAATTTAGTCATGGGGAAAGAAGAAAAGCAGTGTTTTAAGTTTGTTCTTCATTATCCTTTCAAGCCTATTTGATTACTTTTGTTATATTTCATGAAACTGGATTTTCTCAAGTCAAAGCTTATGCAGGGAGGAAATGTATTTATTTCTTCCCTTTGCATTTTGCTAATTAATAAATCCCCCTTGAAGGGAAGAGATAGCCCATAGTCCTGTTGCTTCATGAATAGGAAAAAGACCAACTTAACCGAGAACTATTGAAAAGTAATAATATTTCTAAAATATTATCTAGTTAAACCTGACACTGAAACTGGGGGAAAGAAGTCTGGTGAAGTTTTATTCTCAAGAAATGCCTACTAAGTTACATTAGAATATGCATGGCATATATTTTAGAATAAAATCTATTTGAAAGATCCTTCTTGGTTGATCTCACAATGCATTGATGTGCTCTCTTCTAAATTTATTAAATAAGGTTCTTATAACAAGTATGGATTTTGTTCACCAAATAATGAAGTCAGTAAGGAACTCATAAATTGCTGAGTATAAATTACTACTGCTCAGGGCTACTGTTGCCTAATATTTTTCTTTTAAGGAAGATTTAATTCTGCCTACTAAATGTGTATATTTCATGCACAAGAATTTGAATTGTTCTTTCCCCAAACCTTTCTATACTTTAAATGTCATTTGCTTACACTTACTCTCTTCTGTGAAAAAGAAATCACAAAGAAGCAGATGCTAAATTATAAAGGATCTTTGCATTCATTATGTCATAAAATGTGAGTTATATCAAAAAGTATACAAGTTTTCTGAATCTTTCTTTTAGACTTTAAAGTTATTTTCAAAATTATCAATAGATCTATATGGAAAACTAATGTATATATTTGTGCACTGAAGTAAATATTTTCAAACAATTCCCTCGAAGTCCTAGAAAATAAATCCAAAGAAACATATTTTTACTAAGTATGTATTTTCTCTACCATCAATATAACTGGTAAATGTACAATTTTTTATTTTACCTTTATAGATCCAAAGTTATTTGTTTTCACTTTTTTCTTTTTACATGTTTTCATTAAATTTAAATGAATAAAATTAGAATATTTACATGAAAAAATTTAAAATGTTAACTATATAAAATTGTTGACTATTGCTATTTAAATAGAAAAAACAAAAAGGATAAAATATTAGTTGTTACTTTGTGTTCTTGAGCAAATTTAAATAATATTTGTTTATTTCTTGTCCTATCAATTTGGACATTGATTTCATGTTGATACTTGAAGATTTATTTATTTTTTAGGGTTAGAATCTACATTTAAGATTGTTATTATTACTTCTTTATTGAGGTGACATTGGTTTAAAACACTGTATATGACTTAGCAGAAGAGGTTTGGAATTTCTCAGATGAATGCCATCCCCCCTCATGATCCAAGCGCCCATATAATCCTTCACCTTAGACCAATGGACCCCCACATTCCCATGTTCTTATCCCTGTCCTTCTTCCCCTGTCGTAGCCACAATTCTGCAGTCATATTGTAGGGCTTATTTTGGCTTAGTTATGTCAGTTCCTTTATTTATTTATTTATTTCATTTATATTACACATCTGAGTGAAATCATTCAATATTGTCTTTTTCCTTCTGATTTATTTCACTTGGCACAATTCCCTCCCTTTTCCTAATAGCCCAGTAGTGGTCCATTATGTCATTGTGTATATAAACCATATCCTCTTAATCCACAGCTCTGTTGTTGGGTATTTATGTTGTTTCCATAAACAGGGTATTGTAAAAAGAGCTGCAGTGAACATAGGAGTGCATATATCTCTTCAATTTAGGATTTTTTATTCAGATAGATACCTAGGGATTGAACTGCTGGGTCATATAGTAGTTCCAATTTTTACATCTTGAGGACCCTCCCTACTGTTTCTGATAGGAGCTAAACCATTGTATGTTCTCACCAACAGTGTACAACACACCCTCACCAATATTTGTTTTTTTGGTCTTTTTGATATGGGCCATTCTCAAATGTGTGAGATGGTATTTCATTGTGTTGTATTTTTGGTCTTATAATTTTGACTTATACATTGTGTTTGTATTCCAATGTTTGTATTTTACCTTTCTTCAATTAGAAGCAAGTTCTAATTGCTTCTTTTTGAAATATGCCTGGACATTTTTATCTGCCCTTTTTTCCCCATGTTTATATTTATATTGTGGTATCTTTGAGTCTCTAAAACTCTTGGTGTGCATTCCCAACTTTTTGTTTCATTTTTCACTCATGGTGGATTCTTTTTTCCCCATGTGTAATGTAATTTTGGATTACAAAGTTAATTTTAGAATGAACATTATTCTTGAGAGTTTTCTGTAGCCCCAATGGAGTAGTTATCTGTGTAGGAAGGAATGGATTTGTCTGGATAAGTTCCTGAGGGTTTATCAATGGTATGTGAGGTATTGTCATGTTACATTTTCAATTAGATGACTATTGGGCCTCAAAGTTAGTGTTTATTCAATCATCAAACCTTCTTTAGTGCAATCAATAGTTTTTATTTCTTTGAAGGTATAGCTTTAGCATAACTATTATGTTTATTATGACTATCTCTTTTTCTATTTCCTATTTTGTGGTATGTATAATCACTTTTGTTCTAAGTATGTGAAAGCCAAACCCCTAATTTTCCAAAACTATCAATTCCTCAATCCCAGTAAGTGCTGCTATATCAAATTATGGTCATGTTTTCATTGTTTATGTCCCTAATTATTTATTGCTCTCAAACAAATATTTATAAACATATCTTGGTTATATTTTATTTTTACAGGAGTGATTTCTCCAGCAGAAGGGTTTCAGCTTATTCAGTTGACAAATGAAACCTCTCTTGTTTGGCATATATTTACTTTGAAAATCCCTCTCAGAACTGTTCAGAATGCTAAAATTCATTTGTTCCTTTTTTCCATCAGTTTCCCCATAGAACTAGTAACAAATTTCTCCATTCTTAAATATTCAAATTCAATTTCATCAGGAGACCTACTCTCTTAGTCATGGTGTCCATCATGTTGTATTTAGAGCAAAAGTCCAAATATTATAAGAAACATAGCTAACAATCTGGTTTATTAAAGAACTTTGAAATTTATTTTTATCTATATATAACAGGCTGTGTTGAGTAGATGAGCGATTCTGCCTCATGAGTTCATTCACAAATCTAGGATTCCACTCTCACACTCTCATATAAAAATGACTACCATATTGTCATTTCACTTTCCTTTTATTCCTAAGCCTACCATCATGTAAATGCTTTGTAAAAATATAAGTATATTTATAAGGACTTTGATGAATTTAATACAAAGATAATAATTTCAATTTTCATCCATAACTAGTCAACATTGAATAACTTTTTATGTTCATAATTTTTAGGAGACGACATATCTGAGTATTGTTTTAATTTGTATTTCTCTATAGCATAGCATTTTAAAATACATTGTCTCATCTCCTTTTAAGAAGGAACCTTATTTCTCTCTTCTAATGTGTGCTAATTTAATAACTCTAAAGAACTGAGCACGATGGAAGTGACAGGCTTGGATGTCCTTAAATAGCTATAGAAGACAGTGCAGTTTATTCTTTATTCTGATTCTTAGGTCTTTTTAAGAATTCTTAGACACTTTCTCCAAGTAAAGTCAGCTACCATGTTTGGAGAACACTCATCTAACTCTATGGAGAGACTGCTGTAGTAAGGAATGAATGCATCCTGTCAACAACCAAGAAAAATTGATGCTTCTCACAAAAGCCCTACAACTATGGGTTTATGGTTTGAATTTTGTCCCCCTCCCCCCAAAAAAAGTTTATTTGTTGATATCTGAACCTCTCATACCTCAGAATTTGAACTTATTTGTAAATAGAGTTCATGTACATATAATTAATTAAAATGTGGTGATTAGGATGAATAAGCTCTAATCCAACATTACTAGTGTCCTTATAAAAAGGGAAAATTTGAACAGAGACCAACACACATATAGGGAAGACAATGTGAAGAGATATAAGGGAGAAGACTCCATGTACAGTAAAGAATTGTGGAAAGAATTTTTGCCCTGCTAATAACTCATTTTTTAACTTCTACCCTCCAGAACTGTGAGATAATAAATTTCTGTTAAGTCACCTCGTTTGTGACACTTTGTTACAGAAGCCCTAGGACACTAAAGTGCTTTGTGAGCCACTTGGGGAGCAGATGACATCAATACCACATAAATTGTGAAATAATAAATGTTTGATGTTATAAGCTTCTAAGTTTTGGGGTAATTTGTGGTTTCAGTATTTCACACCTAGTTTGAAGTTCTCATAGTTACTTTTGAGAAAGAACTAGAATCCCATTCCAAGAACCTGGAATTTTATCAATTTTGATAAAATTAAGACTACTCTAGAACTTGCTTGTCAATTAGAAATTAAATATTTGTATATCCTCTTTTTTGATGTATCTATTTTTTAATTACGGTAAGATTGATTTACAACACAGTATATGAATGAGAATCCTCTCTTATAAGGGAAAAATCTCATTGATAGTTTCTCCAGAGATGAAGTAGGCAAATACAGAAATCTCTCATAATTTACTTACTACAGAGCTAAATACTTTCTTTATGTCTAAGATTTAAAACAGGAAAAAAGTATAATTTTAAGGGCTTAGTAAAAAAATATACCATGGAATATGTATTTATGCCTCTACTACTTTTTATTATGCATTTTGAAATGATAAGCTTCGACCGATATTCTTCCCAAGGAATAGATATTTGTAATCAGAAAGAAGCTATTATTTATAACCATGGGTGCCCTTGTAGTGCGTGTGATTTAGTAACATACACTTGAAAGGCTGATCTTATATCTATATCATATATAGCATTGTAAACTAATGTTGCTTCAATCAAAAAAAAATAAATTCCAACTTAGAATGCGTTAGACCTAGAATTACATTCAAAATGGAAATTATTAATATTTTTCTGTCTACTGATATTTGATATCAAACCAAATTAAACCAAAACAAATCAAGTAGCCAAAAAAGAAATTAGCAAAAATTTGCCACTAACTATTACATTATACTTACAGAAATTTATCAGCTCCTATTTACATTCTGGGCTGTCAAAAAGGAAAACCCACATTCAAAAATGTAATGTCAACTGAAAAGCAATCAATATTTTTAGCTTACATAATGTAAAATAGAGAAAATACAAAATATATAATATTAAACATATATAAATGTGCTTAATATGCTCTAATGTTACCTAATAATTTTCTTATATTAATAAAGCTGATATCATCTCTTTATCCTCTCAAATGAAGTGAACTTTCTATGAAGATTAATGCAGCATTCACTTCACTGCACATTAATGTGGACGACATTATTACTTTGAGCTCCAGGAATTCCCAGTAGCAAAGGACATTAAATCATAAAATCCACACACTGTCTTTTCAGTTCTCCTGCCACATTAGCCTAATTCCCTAAACTCAGCAGTGACACTGATGTGATTTTTGAACCCAAATTTTAATTGGTACAACAGCAGACTTTTATTTAAAAAACAATATATTGTAAGCATTACATCAAAATTTTTGCAGTTTTTAATGCAAATTTTTATTATTTGCAGTATTTCATGATAAGATTTCCCCGGGGACAGGTAAGCTTCATTTTGAAAATCATGAAGAAAACTATTGATTTTTACCTTTCTTATTTTTATGTTTTAATCTCTTTGCTTATCCACTACCTTCCAGTTTTCACTAATGATTTGTAAGTTAATTTGTTCCTAACTAAAAAGTTTAATGTTGTCAGTTAATACTATTAAAGTATGTCAGATTTATATATGAGTAAACATGCATATCATTAATATAGACCTTATATCTTATAATCAAAGTAATTGTCAAAGTGAGATCTCATTGCCTTTGGTTCTACTTTAACTGACAATACCTCTAACCAAACCAAGTAAATTCTGCTCTCCAAAGATCCTAGATGTCTCATCTGCTGAATGTGTATGTGTTTGCTTGTGCCTTTTCTCTCTTTTTCAGTTTCCTATTAAATCTTGTAAGCAGAAAATAAGAAGTAGGAATGAAGAGTCATGAATAGTTTGAGATTTGTCATACTATAAGGAAAAAGCCTTCATTTACCATATGTTCAGAAGTTGGAGAGAGAACCTTTCCAATACCGAAAAATTTAGGGTATGATTTAAGTTCTATGCACTGATAAATACTTATCTTTGATAAAGACATATATTTATTTGTTAGATTATATTAAAGTCGGAAACCTTATCATGACCCTTAACTACTTACTCAATGGTAGTAGGAATAAAGGAAAAATTTATGAAAGATTTTATTGGCATTTTCTTACTTATGTATTTATTACTGAAGTGACATTTGCATTACAACACTATGTAAGCTTCATGTATGCGTTAGTGAAAATCAACATGAGTATATGCTACATTAAGCCACCACTAAAAGTCCAATCTATCCTGTACCATACAATTATCCCCTTTGAGCTAATCTATTCACTCCCCTTCCCCCCTTTCCTTCTGGAAACCATAATTGATCTTGCAATCCAAAAGTTTATTTTTGTTTGATTTAGCATCCATTTGTTTATTTTCTCTATATACCACATATGAGTGTCATTCTTCACAGAAACACATACACATAAAAAATGAAATTTACTGGAACTACAGAAGACCCCAAATAGTGAAAACATGCCTGAGATAAAAGAGCAAACATAGAGGTCTGACATTCCCCAACTTCAAACTATGCTACAAAGAGCAAGTCATTAAATAACAGGATATTGGAATAAAAACAGATGCACCGAGATGTGCAACAGAATTGGGAGTCTGAAATAAAACTACACATACATAGAAAGCTAATTTGCAACAAAAGAATCATGAGCTTACAATGGAGAAAAGACTGTCTCTTCAGTAAATGGTGTTAGGAAAACTGGACAGCCACATGCAAAAGAATGAAACTAGACCACTATCTCACACCACACACACATTAACTCAAAATGGATTAAAGACTTGTACATTTTTACTTTATTTTTATAGTAACTGAAATTTTAGAAATTACATATTTAAGAAAACCTGTAATTTTTCAGTCAATGAATACATATATTTAAGGAGAATGGGATCAGCTGAGCAGACTTTCCATTCATTTGTGCTCATCTGTGGAACAGACAGGCAGATGCGGTTAAATTAGCTAATATCACATAAAAGGACATCTGGAACTATAATGGTGATTTCAGACTTTTATGAGTTCTGGAGGTCCTTTATTTGGTGATAATAACCCTTTTTCAATGTCTTAAAGACTAGGCCGTAAATGGAAAGGTGGCATGTGTTGATCACTGAAAAGGTGGTACAAGTGGTAGAGTCAGCCAGAGTTGCTGAAGGAAGAGCTTGGGAGCAGGACTGGAAGAGTTCTGGAATAAGAGCCAACATTCCACCAGACGGGAACCAAAGTAGACTGGAAAAAAGATAACTAATGAATATTGGCATTCGGCAGCTCTCTGCAATGGAACCACAAAAGGATCCTATGTTTGGGGCCTGCTCTGCCTTTCACTAGATGCCTCTCAGTTATAACTTTGAGCCTTCTTTGTCACTATGTAACAGATTTACATGAGATATTTCAAAAAGACACTTGAAAATTTAAAAATTTAAATAATTCATTTGTTAACTGCTACCTTTTGATATTATGTTTATAAATGCAATATATAGAGATGGCTATCTATTTCAATGTTGGCCTGTCATTTTTTTTCCTACTTTTCAAATTGCATTATAAATATAGGGCTAGATTATTTTTATTCCTACTCAAGCAGCAATATACATATGAATCACATTGTCCTACTTATACAAAGAAACAATGTGTCTTTACCATCTCAGATGTTGGATCTTATTTTTTCTTTAAAAAATCCTGCTTGCTGTATTTTATCTTCATCAGTTTCATCGCTTATCTAATTCATGCTAATACTTTTCCTGTTCACTCTGAAATACATATGACATAATATCTGGAATAGCTGGGGAATGGGTAAATCATTTTCATGCCGTCCAAAGAAGAGGAAGACTTCAAATAGTTTTTATGGTATATGAGTTTTCTGGAGTTTCTTAGTTTAATTAGAAGATAAGTGTTTTTTTCTTTATCAGGTTGATTATTTCTCCAATATTAGTGTGCCACTGAGGCAAAATATGGATATAAATGCCCAGAATAATACATACTTAATTTCTGCTAAAGTAAGTGGGAATATTCAATGATAAAATACCACCATGCACAAAGATAAATTTCTCTTTTGTACATATCACACACAAATGTTAAAGCAGTTACTTTTCTGAATTTAAAACTATGAATATAAGATCACTAAATGGATGTCCACTTAAGAGTTTTTAAACATTTACATACTTTCCATCTAACAAAACCCTGAAAGGTTTTTATTGATTTCAGTGCTTTGGTCTAATTCAGAAAAAGAACACGCATTTTGATTTTTCAAGGACCAATGACACCAAAAGTTCAACATTTAAGATGTAGTCAGAGTGTGCAAGGCGATCTTTTTTCCTGGACAAATCTGATTAATTATAACCTCCTCTGTTATAATACCAGAGGAGCCAGAAACCTGAACATCTTCCTTTAAACCCCCTTTTCCCCCCAAATAATTTTCAATTAAAATTGTCATGTGGCCACACAAATATTACCACATTACCATCTTTCCGAAGTGGCCTATTTAAAAAAAGAAAATTCCCATTGCCACATTGCCAAATTTAGTTCCTTATTGTCTGTTTTTTGTGCGATTGCTATACACCCCTGAAAGATGTTGTTTCACAGAGCTTATCACCTCAAATGTATTCTCTATACAGCTGCCGGGAAGTTTCCCCCCCACCCCCTTCAATGTTCATCAGATTCTTATCCTTTTTTGATAAAAATTCCTCAGTAATTATTTCTCAAATAAACTCAACATCCTATGTATGAGGTCCTGACTCAACTGAACTCTGCTTCCCTCTTGCCTGTGCTCTTTGTCAGTAACTAGTCTTTCCCAAATTCCACTTGTATTCTGCACATGAGCTTATGCTGGGATTACCAGATTCCATAGCACATACTAATTTCAGGCTTGTTACCTCTTTAGAACATATGGTGTTCCAGGATATTATGTCTTTACTCAATTTTGAGTCCCTTAATACTCACACAGGACTTTCTAAGAAATCATCAATAAATGAACCATTTACTAAGTAAAGAAATAAAGAGGAAAGATTTCTCTAAAACATTTTCATTCAATCTGGGAAAACTGTTCTAAGTTTTTAGGTAGTACATTGGTGCAAAGCATATGATCAAGATGCCACGGTAAATTAACCCACAGCCATACCTTCAAATCTTGTGGCTTATGTGATCAGTATTCTTTGGACTTCACAGAACCATTACACTGAGACTGTTGGAGAGGAAATTAAGCACAGAAGTCATTTCCCTTCCCCACACTTCAGAGAATGCTCCTTAAGATATATCACGTGTATGTGTGTATATTAGCATGTTTGGTCATAAAATAAATGTGTTGTAACCTATGATTTACATAGGGAAACTATAAATTTGTAGTTAGAGTTCCAAATTACTCTTTGGTGTAGTACCTCCTTTGTTAGTGTGCCTCATAAAACATAACCATTTGTAATTTCTTGAAATCAGATCTTTTTTTCTCCATTTGAGAACATGCAGTTCTATTTCTGAGTCTTTGGGTTTTTATTTGACCTGGTACCTAACTTTAATTTACAAGATGGGCCAATTTTAATGGTAACCTTTCTGTTTCCCTACTGGGGGGCTCATACAGTCCTGTGCTGCTGCTCTCTGTGCCTGAAACACCATTTACTTTTGCATAATTTGTCTAGCTTTCTAGTGTTTAGCAGAACAAAGGAAAGTCCTATAAAATGGAGAGGAAAATTATTTGTCAGTTGTTTTCTTTTTAATATAATGAGTCTATTCTCTTTCTTTCAATATTGAAAATAATGACATTGACACTGTGAGGCACAAAACCAGACACAGACCTGCAAACAGACATACACACACACACACACACACACACACACAAACACACACATACACACACAAACACACATACATGTATTTACTTTCTTGGTTGGAAATTTTATGTTTCCTAAGTCCATGAAATATTTTGATTTTTATGTTTCTCAAATTTAATTAAACTAATTACCTGATAAATTCATAGATTAAATTATTATACAACCCATTATGCAAGTATCAGAATAGCTCATGCTTAAAAATTTGTATTATGATCTCAATTCCCATGGTTTGAATATCAAATACATAGTTAGGAAGTAAATAAACAAAAATTAAATTTTCAATCGATGTTTGAATATGCATCAATTTGGATTAATTGGAGATGTGGTGATACAAGTCTAAGAAATTCTTAAAAGATATGTGAAGAAGAAAATTCCATAATGCTTAAGTCAAGATGGTAGAATAATCAAATTCAAGTATTAGTGTTCATAAGACAACAGTATTAAAGTATAATAAAAATATGACATTAGTAAACATACCATAATTTGTTTTTTAAAGATGAAGAACAAAAGGGAAAAACATGACCACTATTTTATCCCTTCACACCACATAGTTTTTAACTCATTTGACATATTATTGGCTTTGTTTACTCTCAATAGATAGATTTCTTTCAAAGAATAAAAAGAACATTTAAGCAGTTTGTTAATTTTAACTTTCATAAAAATTTCTATAGAGACTACTTGATATTTTTCAGATTTAACTCTTGGTATCTTCCAAATTTAATGAAAATCACTTCAAATGATCTATCTTTTATTAAACTATACCAGATATTGAGAGGGGTAAATAAAATATGATATATAAAAGATAAATGCAAGATGTAAGATTTGTAAAATATTTGTGACCTCTCCCTTTAAACCTACCTCTATGAAGAATTGTTTCATTCAAGATTTAAAGAATACCAACAATAAAAATAATATAAATGGAGAAAAAAGATAGATATTTAATTTGAAGTATATAAATAAAGGAGGAAAAATACATCCACAATGTGTCGCTGATAAGGGAATAATAGCCAAGATATATAAAAAACACATACAACTCAACAACCTACCAACAAATAATCCAACTGACAGAGAGCAGACATGAACAGCCAATTCATTAAAGAGGATTCCAAAAAGGCCAAAAGACATATAAAAAAATGTTTAATCATGACTAAAGAGAGATGCA
This sequence comes from Scalopus aquaticus, assembly GCA_004024925.1. NCBI lineage: Eukaryota > Metazoa > Chordata > Mammalia > Eulipotyphla > Talpidae > Scalopus > Scalopus aquaticus. The sequence goes on from PVIJ01007551.1 coordinate 42,521, forward strand.
GACTATATCTACAGTGAGATACTACCTCACTCCTGTGAGAATGGCACATATCAAAAAGACCCCAAACAATAACTGCTGATGAGGATGAGGAGAAAAAGGAACCCCATGACACTGTTTTAGCAATGTGAACTGGCGAAACCATTATGGAAAGCAATCTGGATTTTCCAAAAAAAATTGAAAATAGAATTACTCCATAACCTAGCATTTCCATTCTTGGGCACATATTCACAGAATATGAAACCATCATTTAAAAAAAAAAAACCCGTATGTTCTACAATATTCATAGCAGCATTATTCAGAATAGTTAGGACACCAAAGCAGCCCAGATCTTGTTCAGTGGAGAAATGGATCAAAAATATGTGGTACACATGTCATGGAATATTATATGATCACAACAAAGGATGAAATATATTCATTTTCAACAAAATGGAGGGAATTTGAAAAAAATGTATGCAGTAAAACAAGTCAGAATAAAAACAAATATTGAATATTCATATAACATAGAATTTGACAAAACATTTTCAGAAACAACTGACATCAGTAAATGTCCTGAGGACTCTCTGGTTGAAAGGGATGGGGGAGGGGAAGGGACAAGGGGAACATAGGGGCCACCTAGATTAGTCATCCGAAAACATTACAGACTGACCTCAGAAAAATGTAATTAATTTTTCTAGAAAATTAATTAGATGTTAGCAAGAGATAAATTTTATTTTCACCAACTAGGGGTTTCTCAGGACTTCAACACACACAAAAAAATTAGAACTTTGCTATTTGGAGAACAGTATTTAAAATCTTATATTTTATTTTCAAATATGTTTTATAAGCCACCATACGTTTAGAATCTTTTAAATGAGATATTAGAAAAATGCAGACTTGTCACTGCTTAGGTATTTAGATTTCTAGCCTCTGACCCTAACTAAAAAAATCTCTCCACAGACTACCTTGAAAACAAACAATGCCTTTTTTTGTAGGGTCCTGGGTCTTGTATTCATTTACAGAGTCACACATATTGTTTTGTTTTCCTTTTCTGAAGGAAGGAGGCAAAAAAAATAATAAAAAGGTCATATTTCTGCATTCGCCATATAGTTTTAAAATGTCAACTAAGTAAAAAAGAAAATCCAGGATGTGTTTGAAACAGTGTTTGAAGTAGTACCTCTAATTTATTTTTTTAAAGATTTATTTTTGCATAGAAGAACTGGGGTGTAGGCCAGAGGTGTGGGGTATGAGAGGACTCACCAGAGACAGAGTAGGGAGCAGAACAAGAGGATCTCCTGAAATACACTGCTGAGGGGAGCAGCAGGTGAGACAGGAGAGGTCTGCTGCGCCATGTGGGAAGCTCCCTGGCGGGGGATTGAACTCAGGCCGTAGTGGTCATAGTACTGACACTTAACTCCTAGGCCACCAGAGAGGCCCAGTAGCTCTATTTTAAACTTGCAGCTCATTGCACACTTCACTGCAGAACTGTCTGTGACTGACAGAGTTGCCAAGCTTATTACCTTCACCAGACAGACACTTGGAATGAAACACAGGGCTCATTAGAACACACAAAGCAAGAACTATCTTTCAACAACTCACACCAACAAATTACTCAGATTCCGGAAAAGTTGCTGTCTACAAATTTAAGTGGAATAAGGAGGGGTCACAAGACAGGAAATAATCAAAGCAAAACCATGGTTTAACAGATGTTGGATTTCTCAAAGTCAGGTAGCTGTCAGGAGGAAAGATAGCAAGTTACTAATTTTTCTCTCTGCGAAAGTAACAATGAAAAGAATGGTTCGTGTGAAGTGACATCAAGAAAAATGTGTGGATAGAAGAAAATTATTGTCAATGGTGTGTGTGTGTATGTGTATGTGTGTGTGTGTGTGTGTGAGAGAGAGAGAGAGAGAGAGAGAGAGAGAGAGAGAGAGAGAGAGAGACAGAGACAGAGACAGAGAGAGAGACAGAGAGAAAGAAGGAGCAGAATCATCAGATGCTTAAATTTTGTGAAGTAAGTTTTCATGATTTCACTCGTGGCCTAGTCTGGGATTTATCTTCATTTTTTCTCTTTGCATTGTTCTTTTTTTTTTTTTACCATCTCCCCTCCCCTTCCCTCCCTCTGGTGGCATCAAATTTAAGTCAGATTTCTAGGGTTTGTTTTCGGCTTGGTTTTATCTGTTTCTTCGTTTTGTTTCTCTATATTCCACATGTACGTGAAACCATCAGTATTTATCTTTCTCCTTCCAGCTTATTTCACTTAGCACAATCCCTTCCAGTTCCATCCATATTTTATATATACATATAAAACTGAATAGTATAACTGAATAGTATTCCACTGGGAATATAGAACAGCTTCTTAACCCATTCATTTCTCCTTAGTCACTTAGGTTGTTTCCATAATATGCCTATTATAAATGGTGCTGTAATGAACAAAGGGCCCACATAGCTCTTTAGAGTTTTGGCATTTTGGGGGCAGGTACCTAGTTGTGGAATTGCTGGATTGTAGGGTAGATCTGAAAATACAACACTTTTTAATATCAGAACAAGATCACATGAAGATATAATCACATTTTATTCTCTATTCCATACATTAGTTAAATATTATTTAACTATTTTATTCTTAAAATTAATTTCCCCTTGTTTGTGTATATGTGTACATGAAGGAGAATAGCTAGGGATTTTTTTCACTGCAGAAATCATCTTTTTTAAAAATAAAAGTAATTTTTTACATTACTCAAAAGAATAGAACATTTTTCTTACTGTCAGGTCACATACCAGGGAATTGCAGAGTTAAACTGTGTACTTGTCTGAGGTCATTCAAAAACAAAAACCAAAAAATAAATATAACCTTGCTCAAGATTGAGGCCTATATAGGTAAAGACGTGGAAAATATGCCATTTTTAATGACAGTTTTAAAGAAATAGTTTGAAATAAAAAAATGTAACAACATTTATTAAATTTAACCCAAATAATCTATGAGATAATTTTCAGCAAAAAAAAGATACATCTTAAGTAATGTTTGGTGTTTTTTTCAACAATGCTTTAGAGAGGTAATATCCTGTATAGGAAAGAATAATGGGCTTATGATTATTAGGTGAGAGTTTCATAATTCGATTACTGCATATTTCAGAATAATCTTTATTCCAGAAGTGTAAGTCATCTTAAGATAAAATAGAGTGCTTAATATCTTAGTTGTTTTTGTCTTTAAAATAATATGTTATAAAAATTTATCACTATCACTACAATAGGCTGAAATCACCAACAGTGCAGTGATACAGCTGATACACCTATTACTGAACTTGCTGTGTCATTAATTTCTTCCATCAAAATATAATGAGACAGCGATCATTAACATTTTACCCCACTCCAACACATGTGGGAATCGAGGGCAATGCCATCACTAACAGTATTCATTGAGGCCAGATTTTTCAGCCACTCTGCAGGAGAGAGCAGACAATCTGAACGGGAGATAGAGTAACTATTTATGACTTATGTGTCTACTCATACTTATTCATTGAGGAGATCAGTTACATGACTTTTCACAATTGTAGGCATCTATGTATCAAATACAAATTAAGAGAAAACATCTCCATCATCCCAGAAAGTCTACCTTATGCTCCTTTCTACTCTTTTCTACCCGTTACACGGGCAACTATTTTCTGACTTAAACTTTGTATGAGTTTTTCCTATTCAGGATCTTACTATGAATGGAATCATTGAATATACTTTACGTCCAGTTTCCTTCCCTCAGAATAATATGTATATAATAGGTTGTTCATATCAGCATCATTAGTTTGATTGTTTTACTGCCTGATATTATTTCTTCATATGAATATGTTACAGTTTGCCTATATTGTCCTACTGACAGACATTTAAATGATTTACATATTTGGAATATTATTAATAAAGTTGCTCTAAACTGTCACATACAAGTTTTTATGCAAATGTAAGCTTTGTATTTGTATTTATATTTTTTGCCATATCACACTGGTCTGAAGTTCTAATGTATCATACCAAATCCTAGCATTATTTTTGATTTTGTGGAAAAAATGTGCACTGTCTCACAATTAAGTTCAATGTCTCACATATAATTATTTGTAGCGCTCTTTACAGAATAAAGAAATTCCAGCCAATATTACTTTAATAAAAATTTTTATGAAAGTTTGCTGAATTTTGTCAAAGTTTTATTTGATTTATTGAGACATCCATATTTTTCTTTTTCTCTGTTAATTTGACCAATTACCATGATTTATTTGTTAATGTCAAATCAAAGTTGTACCTCTGGAACAAACTGAACTTGTTCAGGGCATATATTATCCTTTCTATATATTGCTGTATCCTATTTGATAAGATTTATTTATTTGATAAGGAACAGATCCTTCCTTCATAGCTCTCAGAAAGATCCAAATCAATTGACACCTTGATCTTGGACAACTATCTCTTCAAATCCAACTGCATTCCATTTTATATGCAATCATATCTTCCTTGACTTATCAATGAGTTGCATTCTGGTAAATCCATCATAAAATGATAATATCAAAATTTGAAAATGCAGCAGCTCACTGCCTCTCTGTGTCTATCTATTCAGGCATCTCTTAAATCTACCCTTTGCAAATATGCAGCTCTCTGTCATCTGTGTCTATGCAAGCATCCCTCTTTCCTTTGTTTTCCTTTCCTTAATAAACTTGTGCTGATGTATGGGAGGAAAATCTGAGACTGCATTTAATTTGCCTGAACTACTGAATATCATAGGTTAGCCTGCCCTATCTTAAACATAAACATGCTAAGGACACTTATGTTGCCAACAGAGTATCCTGTATAAGATCCCTTGTTTACCCTCATCATCATGTGACTGGCTGGAAGTTGTGAATTCACTGGCTGCCTAGCAGGGGAGTATTATACTGCCCAGGAAAGGGTAAAAATTCAAAATATGAACTATAGTTTCTACTGACTACCTGTTATTTTCATCCCATTGCTAAGTCAAAAAGTAGTTAGTTGAACAATATTTAAGTTGAGGGCTGTGCTCAGAAACTTTATAGATGTAACTTTTTAGTCTATTAAATAATGAAGAAAGGAAACATTTTTATTTTAGGTTTATCTTCCTGCAAAACTTAATATTTTGAAAACTAAGAATAAAGGAAACAGGATAAGTTTAGTTTTTCTTTCATTTTTAAGAAAGCGATAGACAATCATCTTCAATAAATTAGAAAACTGTTGTGGTACAAAGAGGTTTCTGTGCAAATATCAAGGACTCAAACATGATACTTTATCATCTCCCTTCAAACATGAATTGAAAAGGACTAGGCTGAAATTGCTGAAAAAATTGTTAAACAAAAGTAAAAAGGTATTCCACAGGATATTCATGTCTATAAACTCAGAAAACCTAGTATCTCTAATCTTGATTATATACCCTGAGTTACACATTACTAAGAATGTTAAGGCAAATTATTATGCTGTTAAAATTTACTGAACAATATGATCTTTCTTGTTGATTATAGTTTCTTTTGAAATTCACAGTACCATTTTTCATGGACAAGTAGAAGTTAAAAATGGAATTTTCCTCTTTTTATCATTTACATTTTGAGAAGTTATACCCCATTTCAAATTGCCAAGAGGACTGTCCCTATGCATTTTTACCATATAAAAGTTATATCCTTTTGGAATTATTAGGCTCTGACAGCTATACATAAAGTTGAAATAATGGGATTTGGCATCTGAGAGCTCCTTAATCTTCTTTCATCAATATAACTATAATAATTGAAAATGTCAAGTTAAAATGATTGCAAGCTGCAGACATCTGTCACTTATAATCATAAAAATTTAGCTTTGATTACTAAATGTATGCATCATTTCCAAGCCTTTTATAGAAAGCACAATTATTTGCAATCCTTAAAAAAGTGGTATCAATTTATAGTAATTATACATAAATAACAAAACATGACACTAATTTACAAAAAAATAAGATATACATAAATATAATTGAAAATATGGCACTTATTTATGCTAATCAAAAATACGCTACAGTACTTAAGTAATTTGGAGAACTAGAAAATAAAATGTGACAAATCCATGGCTTTTGGAAGTAGAACCCTTTCCTTTGTTTCTTGTCTTCAGACACATTAATCAGAAAATAAAACAAAACTTTGATATTAAAAAGTCATGAATCCAAGTGAGGACTTTTGGCAATGTTTTAACATAATTTTGCAATCTTTTTTCAGTGTTTTGGTTTTCTGGTGTTTAAGTACATAGTATCTTTTTGAAATTTCTAGTTTTGTATTGCTAGTATAACTGCATTTCTTCTGTATTTGTTAAAGTTGACTTCATGGTGAAAATGAATAAACCAGATTTTTCACTGGTACCCAGAAAGCCAAAGTCTGAACCACAAGAATGTCTTTGCATGAAGGTATTTATTATACTAACGGCCAATAATCTGGTTAGCCCGTCCATAAAACAGGCTCCCTGATTGGTGGAAGTGATATGATTATATAAAAGGGGATGGGGGAGGGGAGGAGAGAAGTATGGAGTTTGCCACCTCCAGGCAGTCTAGGTGACATGAATCAAGATGGCTGACTTTCCCGGTTGGGTGTTTCAGTATCAATCAGCAGATTTGTTTCTGATGCCACTATCAAACTGATAGAGGCACAGAGAATATTTACTAGGGATGTAATACAATCATTTTTTCAAAATTTCCAAAAATGCAATTGGAACACGCTGATGACATCATAAAGAGAGAGTAGGGGAACTGTAATTGGTGTGAGTTACCCGGGAGTCACAGGAGGGAGTAGAGGGAAGGGGGCACGGAGAGTGGTTAGAATTTAATATGTTCATTCTTCATTTTTGGTCTAGGGGAGTTTTTGTTGCAAAATGGAGGGCAACCGGTTACAATGTCACAAAATATTTATCTTGATTATTTTATCATGGGCAGTTAGAAGAAATATTTATTCACCCATTGTGGGTCAGCATACTTTTAAAATGTGAATTAGGTGAAGTTGGTGGTCCCGGCACTCTATTAACTACTGGGTTTGTGTGCACTGACTCTGTTAATCACAAAGAGAGGTATGTGGCCATGTCAAACTACATTTTGGAGTTCGCCATTTTTATTTTCAGTTCTTGAAGGTTTTTCATGTAGTTTCTGAAATTTTGTTTTTAGATGCATAAACATATAAAAAATTATAATTGTTAGGTCTCGAAGAATGGATCACTTTACAATTATGTGATGACCTTTTTTTAATTACTGGCAACATTCCATGTTCTTAAGTATTCTTTGATTAATATTAATATCATGGATTATGAATTAAAGCTTTGTTTTTAGTATTATAGACCTGGTAAATATTTTTCCACTATTTTACTTGTAAACTTACTTTGGTTTCATATCTACGGTTGATCTCTTGAATATAGTATAATGTTGCTTCTTAATTTATTTACTCATTCTGATAATCTTCATTGGATGTTTAGACAATTTATATTTAAGGTGATTTTTATAGGTAGAACTGAAATCTACGCCCTTCAGAGTTATTTTCTATTTAGTTCATCTCTCTTGTTATTTTCCCTCTCTGTCATCCATCATTTGGACTGAGCGCTTTTATTAAACCATTTTGTTTTCACTACTAGTCTATTATTTCATTTTTTGATATGTAATTCATATTCCATAGTTGTATTCTTTTAAAATGTACAATACAGTTTTTTAAAGCTGGTTTTCAGTTTATCAAAATGTCATGCAACCAATACTACTGTGTAACCCCACATCACTACAATTGATCTAAAAAAATCACCCTAGCCCTTAATGGTCGCTCCTCACCTAGCCAATGCCCACAGCCCTGCACGCTCATGGAAACTTCTATATTTCCAGGAATATGTCAAAGCTTTTAAATTTTCCTTAGCTAAAAAGCATACCTCAAGTTTTAAGAGTTTTATCAACTTCTTATTCACCACAAATGTGGTAATGTTAAGGATTTTCAATGATAAATGATCACCATAGATTATTTTCATAACCACCTCAGAGAAAAGGCTATTTTTAGTGAGTTCTGAGATAGGGCAAATAAAAACAAACTATGAAAATAGGAGTCTCCCAGCTGGGTCAGATCATGAGCACCTCTGGGGATATGACTGTGGGAAAACCCACACCCACTCTGCCCACTTCAGTGGCTGCTATATTGCTGTTTTTCACAACTGCAAGATTTTGAGATTTAATTTCTTAAGCTACTGAAGATCTGGCAAAGGAAGAATTGAAATTGGCTGCCATAACACTATTCTTACTAAAATCAAGTTATTTTGTTCTTGAATGAATGTTTCTTAATACATCATTAAAGTGGTTAATTTGCAGATTTCTAAAAATTTGATGATGACTTTTTTCAGGATTCTTGTTGCTTTTATGATGGTTCATATTTTCCATGGTCATATTCCACCATTGCTCTGACACCATCAAATTCTTTCTCTCTCTCTCTCTCTCTCTCTCTCTCTCTCTCTCTCTCTCTCTCTCATTTTTAGTGTTTGCCCCGCACTTTGCATCTATAATTAATTAAAGCCTATAATAAAATGAAATTATATCTTTCTAAAGATAGCATAGAAATTATATCGTTCTTGGAACAACATATAATTCTTTTCTCCCATTTTATTACTATTGTCATGTTTTTATATCTGTATATGCACTTAACACTTATTGAATTGATTTGATTATGTTTTAAAAATTTGAAAAGAATAAAAAGGAATTTTATAAATTACCTGTATGTTATCACCAAGATGGTAAGTGCACTTCAACTCTGCCTGGGTCAATATCTCTCTGATACTAATATCCTTTCTGCTGGGAAATTTTCCTTCAGTAATCTGGTGGGGAAGATTCCCCTAAAATTAATTCTGTTATTTGTGTTTCAGATCTGTATTTTCCCCTAATTTTTAAAAAAAATATTTTTACTACATATAATATTTTCATCTGGCCAAGTTATTTTTTATTTCAACACATCAATATATTAAATCATAGCCTGTTTAACTTCTGCTAAAGTTATTGGACCCTCCATTCTGGTTTTATTTTTTTCTTTGTGTTTCTGTTTGAGTAATCCTTATTAGCCAAACTCCACATGCACTTATTCATTTTTTTTTTTAAGGTAACATTGCTTTACAATACTGTATTTGAGTCAGAAATAGGGTTCCACTTTTTCAGTATATGTTTCTGATTTCTTTCCTTAGTTGTTTTACAGTTACTGACAAGCCCACAAAAAGCATTGCCTCCTTCTGTTATTTTTACCTAGCATTTACCCTTTATTCTTTTTTACAGATTTCATCCCTCTATTGAAGTTACATCTGATGGTACATTGTCCTTCTTTCCCATTAGTATCTATCACCCCTTGTGATAATTCAAACATATGTCTAAGTCTGGTTCTGTTGATTGCTTTAATTATAGACAGGTTTTTTTTATGTTGCTTTTTTGTGTGTCTCTCGAAGTTCTTTGTTAAAATTAAAATACTTATGTTGAACAGCAAATGGCTGAAGTAAATAGGTTTTATGCCAAGAATTTGGCGTACCTTTCCTTTAGGGCTCTGGGATGGAAAATTGAGGTTTTTCTAGCTTAGGAATTTTAAGCTGTATTTGGTGTTTGCTTTTGCCAAGATTTTCTTAGGGCACCACAGAATGCACCATTGTCTAGAGTTGTGTCGTATTTAGGTTGTAATTTGCTTGTGAGTTTTATTCCCCAACTTTGCTCCACGCTCACCTTGAGCTCTTCCCCTGGTGTTGCATACCAGTCTCTTTCTACACTCTTCCCTCTCTCCAAACAGGAGACCATGGTTCCTTGGTACTCAATGATTCTTAGCTTTGGAGGAGGAGGGGACATGGGTACAGGTAAACTCTGCTGTTCTCAGTATATTTCGATCTACAGCTGTCACTGTGTCTCAGGGTAGGAGCTTCTCCTTGATCTTGCCCCATGCCATCTGCAAACCTGTGTCCAGGATGCATTTCTGTTCTTCAAGAACAGGTTTTTCTGTTTCCTCCCACAAACTATAAAAGGCTTTTAACAGTGTCGTAGGGTTGGCCGTGTTTGTTGCCCTTGACTTTTCAATTTATGGCTGATCCATGGGTGAGATAGGGGAGAAGTATGAGGAAAGACTTAAATTCTTCCCTAGGGTGACCTACCTCTCTAAGGCCCGAACTCTTAAGTTTTCTTACTCAGGTCCTTTGGTTTCTCCAGGTGAGTACCTGGGGAGGCCTATGAAGAAAATGCTGAGTTGTGTAGTATTGCTGCCCTGGGTACTCCATGCATTTCAATAACCTATATGCAATCTTTACATACTTATTGAAATTTTTAAGTGAAAAGTGATTGCTCTGCCCAGCCGCATCTGCTTTATGTAAGAAAGTGATGGCAGCCTGTCTTTTTTTGATAATATCTTTCTTCCAAACTTTTCCAATCTTTCTTCCAAGAGTTAGTTAGCCTATGAGTTTCGTGCTCCAATGGGTTCAGAAAAATTCTGCATTTGCAGATATGTGTGGTAGTGGGGTTGGGTAGTGGTGGTTAATGCTAAGTCAATGCTACCTCCACTTCTCTACATCTTAAATAAAAGATGAACATATATTGAAGACTAGGTTATAATAGTCCTTTCTATTATCCTGGCCCTTACTCATGTTTTAAATGACTCCTTTTGTTACCTTTATACATATTGTATATAACCAATTCATCATCTCAGATCATTTTAACATTTTCAGTTTATTTATTGGAGTCTGATACTGCTGTTCTTATTGTATTGCTGCAGCATTGATAATTTTGTACATATGGATGGGGTGACTGTCTCAAATCATAGCACTGCCTTTGAAAACTAGGGTGGATTAAAACTAGAAAGGGGTTTTGGTTAGAAAATGATCATGTGAGAAAAGAGTTGTTACTTATTCATGAACACCTCATCTACAGATGCATTGAGTACTACCCCAGGTACTCAATGAATAAATGAATAAACAATTTCATTAAGTGAGTGAAGACTAGAAAGAGCACAAGATCAAATGTTCTCACTTAAGGCCATGAGCTTATATAAAATTTATTTGAACCCAGAAAATATAAGGAAAGTGTAGGAATAAATCATGAAAGACCATTTACCCAAAAATAATTGAATAAACTGGAAAAGGTTATGATGCCTTTAAGGTACAAACATATCCACTCATGGGTCTCATAAGAAAATTGATTTCAGATACAGAAAAATGAAGAATATTTCTGTACATACAAGTTGCAATTTCAATTTAAACTGGGTATTCTAAAATGACTTACCACTGATAGTGTGTTTGTCAATATTAATTTTTATTTATCATAAAACTCAAAGAATATCTTTTCAAAATCATAATGAAAAGATCTTTCTATTACTAGTTTCATTTTAGTAATAATGTGATATTTAGCATTAATTTCATTATTATTGCTATTTGTTTTAAGTCTTTTAATACTGATCCCTATTTCCTTCTCTTTATAACAAATATCCCAGGAACCAATTTAAATTGGCAATATAGTTTTTTCTTCTGGTTCAAAAATTAAATCTATTATTTCACATTATAATAATAATTATAGCTTTCCTAAGGCCCTCACTTTAAATAAAGGTAGTATTCTAGTTACAACCTGATATTGATTTCTGGAGTTTGTATTTGCTATTTTCTAAAAACAACATTGAGGCAATAAAGCATATGCTTTCTTCACTAGAAATACACAATGGATTATTTTTCTTTCAGATTCTCACTCATTTCTCTAATAAGTCTCTAAACAAATTTATATTCAAGATTTATTGCTTGATTTTCATCTAGTTGTCAGAATATAATTTTATAATTAACACTTAGAGCCTTTTCTTCATGTACTTAAAAAGACAACTCTTTGCCTAAACTTTCATCTTTTAATAGATGAGAGGGAAAGTTTCTCTTTTTATCTTGACAATGCAGAATTTGCTATTTTTTTCTTTGAATACTATATTTAGTTGAAAGAATAAATTTTCACAAGTAGGAAAATACTGTGTATTTCTTTGTGTTAACTTATATTGCAGATAGGCTTTTAAAGATTGTTTTACCTACTAACAATTAAAAGAAATAAACTGAAAAGATAATGACTCAATTGAGAATTCTTATATAAATCAGCTTTATCAACATTAGACCAGGTTTCTCTTATATTTACATGCAGCTTTTTTATATACCCTCTATCAAATTTTTCTTTTCTAAATTCAAGCAGAATAACTTAAAGCACTTTTTGCATTTATTGTGCTTTAAAATATAATGTTTAAATGTAAAAGCTGTTGGGAGCATATTATATCTCTTGGTTCTCTCATTTTTAGCTATGACTTTATTTGATTAAAACATTACAGGAGCAAAGGGGTGAGATTCTTCCTGGGGATATATCTCATAACATTTGGTTGAACATTGAAATTACCTAGAGAACATTAAAAATGGTCTTTGGCATCTCCTTCTCCCCAGTCCTTCCATTAATTAGTGTTAATTTAATGGATAGCCAAGGTTGAGAATCACTGCCTTAGTGTAACACATTTTCATTTGTAATCTTCCTAATCATAACCAGGGAGTCAAATAACTTGAAGATAGGGAATTTTTCTCATTTTTATGTTCTAAAATTTTTGACATTTTACAATGAGCTTGTATCATTTTTCTTACAAGAGGGAAAATAACAAGTAGTTTAAAGAGTCTAAGCTAGGGGTCAGTAAGTCCTTAAAATAAGAAGATAATAAACACTTGAGACTTTGCAGGCCCTATAGTTTCTGTCACAGTTATTAAACTCTGCCATCGTAGTATGAGAGCGGCAATAGGTAATACATAAACAAATGAGTCCAAAGATTTTTACTTACAAACTATGCAGGTGGTCAGATTTGTCATGCAGACTGTAGTTTGTCAGCCTATGTTCTAAATTATTATTAATCTAAAGTATATATAAATTCAACAAATTCAAATTGACTATTGCTAAGTTGTCTATTTCCATATGAGATTTTTATGATGTCCACTATATATCTTAAAACAAACTATTATATAGCTATTTTCTTGATATTCCTATGAGTGTGACTATTCTTTTGCTTTTATTGGCATTTATAACAGTATCAAAAGTTGTCAACTGAGGGAAATAAAATTATCTATTATCTGTACCCTAGATATAATCCAATTAAAATAATAAAATATGAGATGACTATCACCAATTTTTTTTAAGAAACACAAAGGTGAATAAAAGCTGTAATATACATAGTAGGCAACAAAGAAACCATTTTAGCTACTTGTATTTTCCTATATTAAAATATGCTTGCTACATTTTCTTTTCTTTTCAAAATTTGATATAATCTTTCATTTGAATTAAAAAATTTTTAATTATTAAAGTGACTTAGAATCTCTACAGGATCTATACTAAAATCAAATAATTATCTATGAATTTATAGCTCCATCTGAAATTTGTTCTTATAATAGCTATATTATAAATTTCTTATGCCTGTTTCCATTAAATGAGCCATATAATTTCAAACATAGAATTGCTGTCATCTCCCTGAAATGAAAATATTTGCTCAGAAAGTGATTATCATATTTGTATAATATTATATATTTATTACAGGGAAATATAGGTACGTACATATTATCAAATACCTGTCACAAACACGTGTTTAGAATCTGCTTATCTATGTTAGATTAATTATGTGTATATATAGAATTAAACATTTCTTAGTTTAATTAATTAGGGAATGAGAGATTCTAATTGTTGGTCAGAAAGCATTCTAAGTCATGAAAACACACCAGCTATCTTAGTCAGACTCTTTCCCCTGCTATTTGCTTTGTCTGATATTGTTACCTTAGTTTGCTCTCATTAGTGCTTGCAAGATTCAACTTTTTGTATCCTTTCATGCTACGTTTTTTCTATCTTTGTATTTAAAATGAGATTCTCATTGGCACTGTGTTGTTAAGTTACTTTTTTTTAATCCAGTCTAAAAACCTCCTTTTAATTGTAGTGTTTGGCCATTCCAGTTTGTGGCAAGAGGTACTATTTGGCTTTGAGTAAAATCTGGGTATTATTCCCTCTGTGCTTTTCAATATCCCTTTCTCATTCTTGGGCATCAAGCAATTTCTTACGTAAAATGCACATTGATTATTTATATAACTCAAGGATGACTGCCTTTTGTTGTTGATTTCCAGTATCTAAAAACCATCATTTTATATATTCCATGGATCAGCAAGCTATGGCCCACAGGTCAAATTTGTCAATGTTCACACATATCCATATAGCACATGATTGATTTTGAGATAAAATAGCACAGTCGAGTAGTTTCAATAGAAGCTTCATCTCTCACAAAGCTGGAAATAGTTTCTATATGACCCTTTTCAGAAAACATTTTTCAAGTTTTTATTGATATATTTTATCTCATTATTTTAGGCCGTTTTCACATAGGAGGATATATCTTGACACTGTTACATGTCTTGTCCAGAAGCAGGATTAAGTTCATTCTTTATTGGCACATCCTTTGTTTCTGAACTCTTCTGAAAAATTTAATGTAAGTCCAATAAGGTCTGTACCACAATTAAGAAGCCCTAATATCTGAAAAACAATGCTATCATTAATTGCTTTTCTCCACCCTTTTTTGGTCTAGTTGAATATGAATACTAAATTTCTAATACTTCCCCAGAATGTTCCATGAGTAATTTGCTCTGAATGATTAACTGCTGCTATTTTTAATTACATTTCTTTATTCACCTCCCTAATTTCTATTGCTGATGTAAAAATCTTGGGAGGAGTCCTTTTTATTTGTTAATGAATAAGCATATGCTTTAAGTATATACTGTCACTGAAATAACCTATTATATCGGATGCTGAATTTGACTATCAAACATTAGAGTGACAAAAACTTTCTACTAAGATGCTTTCCAAAAGTATAATTATAATGTACTTTGGATTTTAATTATTGCAGTTCTAATTAAGTCTCCTGTGATGCAAGTTAAAGCTTCTGAAACAGAGATGAATGTGTACAGTCATGAATACTTGCTTAAACCAGGCAATGTTACGGTAATTTACTTAGATCAGCCTAAAACTGTAAAATTACAAATTATTTTCTGGTAGTACTTGCTGATGAGGCATACTGTCATCCTTGATTTATGGAAATAGACTTATGTTGTTATGAGGTAATAGTCTTAACATTTTATTTAGAAAATCAGTTCCAAATGCCAACCTAGGAGGGTTTTGGAAATGTATGGAAACGTGCAATGTTGGACAATATTGGGAAACAGAAAGGATTACTACAACTTGGTTACTGAGGTCAGGGATACAAAATAACTTGCAACAAGTAGGGAATTACTACATAAAGAATTGTCCCCTTCCAGAAACCAGCAATGTTCACATGGAAATGACGATACAGGTAAGACAGAAAATATACCAATGTGTCATCTGTAGTCCGTGACCGCATGACCACACAATGTAAAAACAAAGCATTGTGGTATTTTTTATTTTCAATTATTCCATAAAATAATTGAAAGCACAGTGACCTGATGCTTTTTATCTCTTATTTATGGTCATATCTATAAAAGGATAACATTGATTTCTCATTTCATAAATTTCCATGGAGAAGTGTGTTTTTTAAAATATGGTAGGAGTGCTTCTAAGGATTTCTATTGGAAAGAAGTGCTGTTTTATTCGATGTTTAGGAAAAGAACTCAACTATGTGCCTTCCTTTTTCTTAAATTTTCAAATATACCCATCAAAGGGGTGAGTTCTGATATTTTTTCTTGTAGTCAAGTAAGATATGTTTTCCCTTTTGTAGAGGCTTGTAGTTGTTTGGTCTAAGTTCAATTACTGAAGTTTGGAATTGAAGTCTATTTTTCTTTTTAGAAATTATAACCATATTTTCTACTTTGAATTTTTTCAGGAAAATACACTGATGTTTATTCAAAAAAATATGACTGAATTGGTAGCAAAACAAAACCTCATTTGTGGAGCTTACTTTCTACTAGAGGGTGATAGATAAGTAAGTGATTTATACAGTACATTAGGAGATGATGAGAGCTAGTCAGAAAAATAAGACATGGAAGAAGAATATAGAGATCAGAAAAGAAGGGTTGTTTTTATAGAAAGCATGATTATAAAGGGTCTTATTAAGAATGGGATGGTTGAGCAAAAAGCAGAAAAAAAATTATGGGACCAAGCTATTTGCATAACTGAAGGAAGAGCTTTTCAGGCAGATGAAAAACAGGTCTAATGTTGATACTTCCTGGAATCTCAGAGGAAGAGAAAGAAAGGTGTTCACTGTGGCTGGAGTGACGTGTTAAAGGGGATAGGAAGGATAAAAGGTGAGAGAGGCAATTGGGTGGTATCAGATAATGTAGATTGAGGTAGATGATTGCAAAAGGAGTGACCTTCACTTTGAGTGAGATTGCAGAGCCATTAGAGGAACTAAGCAGAGTGGCATGATCTCACTTTATGTTTTTAAAGGATTGCTTTTCTAAATTGAACATAGACTATACAGATGTAAAATGGTAGCAAATCCAGATAAAAGATTATGGAATAAATATAGCTAAGAAATGCACGGTTTCATCATGCCCAGGGTAGAGATACAAAGACAGTGGTACAACATAGAACTATATTATATATGTTTCAGTGAATTGTAGGATATAGGAGATATGATTTCAGAACATTACCAACTGTGCTTGTCTAGTTATCCCGACTACTTATGTCATTTTGTCTATCATCTGTTTTTTCTTTCTGTCTGTCTGTCTATCCATCTATCTACCTATCATGTATCTTTTCACTCACTCATTTGCTTATTTATTTACTTACTTTTCCTGAGAAATTAGAAGACTGTAACTGCTATAACTTAAGGCAGTCAAGAGCACAAGTACTGGGGAGGGAAAATAATTAGAAGACCCTTTTTGAATAGGTTGAATTTAAAATATTTACTGTTCATATATGTAGTGATATAGTGTAGGCAGTGGGACTAGGTTTTAGAAAGAGATAAATATTAGTACTATCCGTATATAACATTTACCAGCCATGAGGCTAAATGTGATCCATCAGAGTGAGTATGGAATATAGAGATCCCAGGACTAAGCCTTAAGACCTAGTGATATTAAAAAGTGTGAGGAGTGAGAAGAAAGCCTCAAAAAAAAAAAAAAAAAAAAAAAAAAAAAAAAAAAAAAAAAAAAAAAAAAAAAAAAAAAAAAAAAAAAAAAAAAAAAAAAAAAAAAAAAAAAAAAAAAACCCAAGCCCAAGAACTAAGAAGAGTGGCCTGGAAAATAGAGTGAATCAGGAGAATGTTATACTTCAGGTCTAAGGTCTAAGTGGAAAAAATTGATATTAAATACAAGAGGGAAAAATAGAAGAAATTTACTTGTTCCCCCACTTCTAAAAATTTCAACAATATACAGTGAACTATATCTGGTATTCTATGTGTTTTTATTTATTTATTTATTTATTTTGTCCCAGAATCACTATGAAGAAAGGCTGAGGATGATATAAAAAAGCAAAAAAAATCAAGGAGAGAAGTATTAAAGTTACACTCGACCTTAACAAATTTAAAGAAAATGCCTACTATGAAAAAAATAGAGCAATAAGCCTAGATTCCCTAGATTACTGTTTACAACACTGCTGATGTCCTATAAAAAGGCTGTAACTTCAATCACAATTTTTTTTCACAAAATTTAAGTTGTATATCACACTTCCAAATAAGTTCAAATAGAAGAGGCCCAATGGCTAATGTAACTAACTTTAGGAATGTTGATTCAGATACTAAAAGTAAATAACTGTCCAAGTTGTTAATTTATTCATTTACATATTCTTACAATTAACATTGATCATTTCTTTACTATGTCCCAAATAAAAATTTTATGGAAGTAAATGGGACTGAGCAGAGGCAAGGGTGCAAAGTAAGGTATAAATGACAGTGTGTCCTTTAGGCTGTGATTTAAAGAGCGATAATGAAATTGCCAGGTGAATAGCAAGCCAGTGGGAATAGCAGGTAATCCTGGGAGAATGCTGACATGGAAAAGCCCATGGAAAAAACTCATGAAAGTGCCTGAATTGTCAGGGGAATATGGTATTGACAGCACAATGACTAGGGAAGTGTGAGAAGCATGATAAGAGTTGGAAATGCAACTTGTGGCCATTTCTTGAAAAGCATTTTTTGTCAAGCTAAGGATTTTGGATTTTACCCTCTAAGTTACAGAAAGATTTTAAGCATAGTTATGACATGATCAGCTTTGTTCTTTATAAAGAAAACAACAATGGCTCCATAGAGTCATACATTTAGTTGGGAACAAGTATCCATCAAGCTGGCAGTCTGGCATCATGTAGACAACATAACTGGTTGACTGGCTGAGTATTTCACAATTTCAGCCAGTTGTTTTGACATATATGTAAAATATATATACACACATATATATATAACCTCAAAATAAAAATGGTATTTTTAGGATGTCTGATTTAGTCCATAATTCTTTATAGCAGCTATCTTTAAGAGTTAATTCTATCACAAAATGTCAAGTACAAATTTCATAGATAGATAGATTGATAGAGAAACATATCATGAAGTACGTAAGCTAGAAAGTAATATTAACTAAACAAAAAATGAATAGTTGAAACTTTTAGAAAATGTAATCACATGCTGTGTTAAGTAGAGGAAATTAAGAACATAGAAGAATTTTAGCTTGTGCTTTATGTCACCATTCAACTGCTGTGATATGGACTTCCTGTCTAGTAATAAGTTAATTCCCTTATTTTTATCCTTAAAGTGATATACATTGATCTGTGCTTCCTTTATTATTCTTAACTAGTCGATTTGTGCAGGATATCATGTTGCATATCAGGAATAAGAAAAAGTATTACAAAAGAGAGTTAAATTAGACTAGACATAGATATGAGCTTGATGGAAATTTCTGAGTCTACTCTAAGTGGGAGTTACATGCATAAATAACAGGAGGCAAGTTCTCAACACTTAATTGAAGAAAATAAAAGAATTTACGGGTTTATGGTTCTCATGGCATCTTTATCATAAGAGCAGGGGCCTCTCTGGTGGCTCAAGAGTGTAAGTTCAGAACTACGAAGCTATCCGCAGCCACTGCAGCACGAGTTTGATTCCCAGCCAGGGAGATTCCCACATAGCGCAGCAGACCTCTCCTGTCTCACCCGCTGCTCCCCTCAGCAGTGTACTTCAGTAGATCCACCAGTTCTGCTCCCCACTCTGTCTCTGGTGAATCCTCTCACCACCCCCATACCTCTGGCCTACATCCCAGTTCTTGTACGCATAAATACATAAATTTAAAAAATATATATCATCAGAGCAGTAAATGGCAAATGAATAAGTGTCCAGTTGGTAGAAATAAAAGGGGATTTGTAGACAAAGCAAGAGATTGGATCGGTATCTTCTTATATCCCCACCGACCTTTTCCTTCTTTCCATATTAATGAGCAAAATATTTTACCTGCCATTTCTCTGTAAGTTGTCAACAAAGAAACATAGACATCACTGAAGTAGAAATTATTTTAGTGCATAATTTTTCTGTTATTTTGAATGATTTTGGTCTATAAAAATTTGGAGTGAAGTTTTATCATAGCATGTAGAAGAAAACACCAATAAACAAAAGATGATAATGGAAGTAGGGCACATGGACACTAGAGAAGAAAAGAATAAATGCTTTTTGCAAACCTACATATAAGTCTTAATAATACAAAATACCTTTAATACCTGAGTAATTCAAGAGACCTCAAATATTTGATACATATTTTACTTTTGTTATCATTGACCGGAATCCCTTAATGTGTAACAATGCCCTCTCTAACAGACTTGATTCTTCTCTTGGAAAGTTAACATTGAGATCCCTTACTTTCAGTTACATAATGTTGTAAAAAGAACTTTTTTGCTGCTTTGCAGTGGGAACACCATGAGGTACACAACGGTCACGAAGCAGGTTTGCAAGGCAAGACTCTCTACTCCTCGAGCAGAAGTTCTTTGCCATTTATTGAAAGCACACAGGCTAGTAAAAGCTGGTCATGCAACAGTGGCATGAGGAATAAGGTCTGGAGGGTGGGAGAGAAATGGGGGACAACATCTTACGAGGAACACAGAAGGGGACATCGTCACCATACATCAAGAGACATTTGCATCAGCAAAGTATTTGATGTTATCATAGGCAGAGTTATCCGAAACCACCATGGAGACAATCACGTAATCAGGTCAACAGCAGCCTAAGTGTCCCCAGGTCTGCCTCGTGATGCGGGCTATTCTCTTGTAGGTCATCAAGGAATGTCTGCTGTGACTTGCAGATAGCAAATAGGTCACAGATGCCCATGAGTGGCCAGCGAGTTGCCAGCTCATAGGAACCTAAAATATCTGAGATTCAAATAACAGTTTTCTTCTTTTGATGGGAGCATGTTGGCTAGTGACGAGGGTATATATAAATTAAAAGCACATCCTTGGCAGCAACATGCATGAAATACCAGAATCCATCTGTGGATTTTCAGCACTAATTGACAGGTGCTGCAATGCATAAAGTGTTCAGAGTCTACACAAATAATAAGAGCACCAGATGGGACTTTCCCAACAAGAAACCTCAAAAATGTTTCCCTTCTGTCTCTCTACAAAATTACCAAAAATATTTATTGTGGAATGTTATTTGTTGTGATAAAAAGTATGTCAAATGGAAAGAAATTAAAGAAATATTCAGTCCATTTAAATTTCCCAGAAATTTTAATCTCTAGCCTTGCAATGTTATGTCCTAAATTTAAATATTGGCAGGCATATTTAAAATTTTTATTACATATGTGCATATGAAGTATATGTTTATGATATGAACATATTACAGATCTAAAACATCAGAAATGCATACAGTAAAACAACTCCATTACCATAATACTTTTCATTCATCAGTCTATAACCGACAAGCAAATATTTTGAATGTTTTATATATTTCATATCATGTATTTATTCTTCTATGTCCTGATTGTTCAACGTTAAGCATTATCTACTGATTTTATCTTACAAGTATATGAGGCTATAGCTTTCCTATATTATATATGCTTTCCCCCCAATCTGCTCAGAATAGTCATACCACGAGTTAAAGTAATCAAAATTATTTTCATTGCTTTGATTATGTTCATTAAAGTTTCAACTTGTATACTGTAATTTTTTCATAACTCAGCATCTAAAATTTAAAATTTCAATATCTATTTGCGATTGTTCCTTAGTAAACATTCTTATATAATTTTTATACCAGGTATAATAGGACCATCTGGGTACCCCAATTTTTTAATGTTATCAAATAAACTATATTTTTAGAGAAGTATTAGATTCACAGCAAAACTGAAAGTACAGAAGGTCTTATGCACCAAGAGTATGCTTGGTCTCTATGCTGCAGATGTCAGAACTCATTTAGGGCAGGAAGGTTTGGAGGTTCCTGGGATGTTGTATTCTAGCATTAGAATACAATTATATATAGTGTTTATCCCAAACAAGTTTAGGGTTAGAGCAAGACTTCAGGAACTGAGGTCTTGTGGGGGGAGGGAACAGCTTTGAAATAGACAAAACCATAACAAATAAGAAAAAGGCACCAAGGCCTCAAAGTGGTCAAAATTCTTGAGGTCCCTGAACACTCAGAGGACAAGAAGGTCAGTAAATTCAGTGGTGAGGCTATCCTGGACCCTTGAACTTAAAACAATGAACTAATTTAATGAGTTAACTATGCACAGGGACTATCCACGAAGGTTCAAAGCAAAATTCAACCAATCTCTTTTCACAGAGTTCACGAATGTCATAAGACATCCAGCAATGAATCTTTAGGCCAGTTTACTGGAACTTTAAGGCCTAGGTCTCCATTCATCCTCTTACATAGAATAAAACACAAGAGAAAATTTAAAAAACCCTTCAGATAAGACAAATGAATAGATGAATCAAAAGCAAAAGTAACAGCAGCAATGGAGAAATATCAGATTAAAGTGAAAGATATTTACAAATGACTCACCTACATATGGTTCTTTCCTTAGAACAAGAAAGAATATAGTTTACCCTACAAAGGTGCCCCATATTCATGCTCAGGTGTAACTTATTTAGTGTAAGCTAATTCCCAGCAGTCGCTGCAAAGGCACCTGTCATCTACTATACCTTAACTTCAATGTACTGACCACTGATATAATTTCTATTTTAACATTCCTTCCTTTACTATCTTGTAATGTTTTGTGAGACTGCAAGATTTTCCCACAGTCATCTATATCCCCAGTCATGCTGCTCCATAAAAAACTAAGTGAATGAATGAGTGATGGGTAGAGGAATGAATGAACATTAGAATAAAAATTGTTTTGAGTTTTGATTCTTTAAAGTTATACTGCTTATATTTTGCAATTATTACTTGACATGCAATCTCTTTAAAAGGTAGATTTAAATATTTTCTCTATCTCAATTTGGCCCAAATTTTAATTTACTTGCAATATTTGTTTATATTACTCAAATCTCTAATGGTCATTATGTCTCTTTATTTCATTAAGTTAATTTATCTTTTTATTATTACTTTGTCATATTTTGCTGGTTTCAGAGAGTAGAAGTGAAAATATTTATTTTAATATCTTAATGGGAAATTCCCTATATTCTTATTTACTAAGTGTGAGAAATAAAACTTAATATCCTTTGCACAAATTGTGGTACAAAGCTGTGGTCTATTTGTAGCTAAAAATGACTCAAAACACATTTTTCTTCTAGTTTTAATTTTTCACTTAATTTATAAAATATCATTTTCTCTAAAGTGCTTGGCATAACATGGTGTATTTAGAAACATAAAACAAACCCATATAACACAATGCCTACTTTCAATGTCCCTTGAGACTTTATACAGTTTATTTTCTTGTAGATTATTAATGTCATTTTATATTACAAAAATGCCTAAATAAAATTATCAGAAAGATTTAGTAGAGTATAAACTGTACTATTTCAAGGAAGAGCTCACTGTAAATATTAAGAATAAAGCTAGATATAAATTGAAGGAGAATGAAAAATGTATCACAATACATTTGCTAAAGGGAATAAAAAGATGCTATGTCATTTAAAGACACTTAAGTAAGTATAATTATTTTGTTAAATGATATAAAAATGTTTGTATTGTCAATATTTTGGCAATAACTGGGACCAGAGTGCACAAATATTGGTGATAATATCTAAAACATATTTGATATACATTGAATAGAAAGAGAATTTTGAAGCTATATTTATGTAGTTTATGTACATATATTTATGTACTACGAAATCTAAAACCCTGACCCACAAAATAATTAGTTTGGGTTCTATGATTTTACAGAAGAGTTTACCTCCAAAAATCTTGATATTTACCAGTTTGTAATATTATTCATCACAAAGCAGTAAGATAAACAGGTGTTTTGTTTTTTTAATTGCCATAACACTACTTTAACAACTCTTTCTATGCCCCACAGACACAGGATCACACTACTTCAGGCACATGACATCATACCATACCCACTACCATCATACGCATAGTCCCCTACACTCTGCTTCCTAACCTCCAACTACCTCTTTGGTAACTTTAGTTCTGAGGACAGATTTCTAGTGCTTGTTATTGGATTGGTTATGCCTATCACTCTTTTAAAATATATATTCCACACATCACTGAAACTGAATAATATATGTCTCTCTCATAACTTATTTCACCTGGCATTATCCTTTCCAGTTTCATTTATGTGGAGTCACAAATGGCATAAGTTCACCTTTTTTATCATTGTGTAGCATTCCATTGTGTACATATACCACATTATCTTAATCTACTCATCCATCCTTGGGCATTTAGGTTGTTTCCATAACTTGTCTATTGTAAGTAGTGCTACAATGAACACAGGAGTACACATATCCCTTAGAATTAGTGTTTTTGCAATTTGATACATACCTAGAAAAACAGGCGTATGTGTGCCATCCCTGAATGGAGTAGTAGAGAAGAGTTTGGTGAAAGAAAGTGTAATTGTAATAAGCCATATAATTATAAAATTTGATTACCCATTAGAACTCAATGTATGAGAGGAAACCAAAGAAACATGCAGTAAAGAATAATCTGAGAAAAGTAGAGTAGTTGATATTCAAGTAAACAGAATCCTAATCAATTTTGAATGATGTAAAAGAATCAGAAAACAAGCCTCTTTCCTTAGATGAACATAATTAAGAATCCTGGTGCCTTGTGGTTGTAGTTCGGTACAACTAAGATAGTAATTTGAATAGGAATGTACATTTTCAAGTCAAAAGTTTATAATATTCAAGGCAAAAGGTTAAAATGAGATAAAAAATGGAAATGAGTTGGAGAATTTAACACGCTGAATTTCTCTTAAAGGGGAAATTTAAGAAAACTCATATTCATGTTCTATTTTCTTTACTCTTTGCATATATGTATAAATATGTCTGAATTTTTTATTTTACTTGCACATTAAATATGAATTGCAAAGAAACTGAGCTAAGTTAAATTAACTTTTGTGTTATCAGTAAATGAATGAAATTAGCAACACATATGGAGATACTAGAAAGTGACATTTTGTGATAGAGGTATGCGGGTTTGGGTTTACTAGTTCACAAATCTCCTTTGACCAAATTAGAAGATAATCTATCCTCCATTACACAGTTAAGAGAATTATTTCCTCTAAATAATAGATAAGAGCTATGAACAGAGATTTCAACAATATCAACTTAAACACATGATCCTGTTCAATTTTAAATTGTATTAACCTGTTTCAATTTCACTAGGAAATTGAAACAGTAATTAAAAACCTCCCCAAAAACAAAAGCCCAGGACCAGATGGTTTCACAAATGAATTCTACCAAACATTTAAAAACGAAATAGTCCCTATATTACACAAACTCTTTCAAAAAAGGAGAAGGAAGGAGTACTACCAAACACATTCTATGAAGCAAATATTACTCTAATACCAAAACCAGACAAAGACAAGACAAAAAAGAAAATTACAGACCAATCTCCCTAATGAATACTGATGCAAAAATATTCAACAAAATCTTGGCCAATAGGATCCAACAATGCATCCATAAGCTAATACACCACGACCAAGTGGGATTTATTCCAGGGACATAAGGATGGTTCAACATCCGAAAATCAATCAATGTAATCCAACACATCAACAAAAAGAAAAATAAAGACCATATGATCATATCAATAGATGCTGAGAAAGCATTTGACAAAGTGCAACACCCATTTATGATAAAAGCCCTTGAAATCCTTAGGATAGAAGGAACATACCTCAACATAATAAAAGCCATACATGACAAACCCATGGCCAATATTATACTCAATGGTGATAAGCTGAAGGCCTTTCCCCTAAGATCGGGAACAAGGCAAGGATGTCCACTCTCACCATTACTTTTCAATATAACACTGGAAGTCCTAGTGAGAGCAATTAGACAAGAGAAAGACATTCAAGGGATTCAAATAGGAAAAGAAGAAATTAAACTGTCTCTATTTGCAGATGATATGATAATTTATATATACAAAACCCTAAAAACTCCATAGACAAACTACTCAAAATAATAGAGCAGTTCAGTACAGTAGCAGGATACAAAATCAATGCACAAAAATCAGTAGCCTTCCTATATGCAAACACCCAATCTGAAGAAGAAGAAATTAAGAAATCCATCCCCTTCAAAATCGAAACCAAAAGATTCAAATATCTGGGAATAAATCTAACAAAAGACATAAAGGACTTATAAAAAGAAAACTACAAAACTCCAAACTTCTGTTGAAAGAAATAGAAGAAGACAAAAGAAGATGGAAAGGCATCCCCTGCTCATGGATTGGAAGGATTAACATTACAAAATGGCAATCCTACCATAAGCAATTTACAGATTCAACGCTATCCCAATAAAAATCTCAATGACATTCTTCAAAGAAATAGATCGACTACTGATGAAATTCATGTGGAACCACAAAAAAACCTCGCATAGCTAAAGCCCTCCCAACTAAAAAGAAAGAAAACGGAGGAATTTCACTCCCTGATCACAAACTATATTACAAAGCCATAATAATTAAAGCAGCACGGTACTGGAACAAAAACAGACAGAAAGACCAATGGAACCGAACAGAATACCCAGAATTAAAGCCACATATCTATGAACAACTAATCTTTGACAAAGGAGCAAAAAAAATGCAGTGGAACAAGGACAGTCTATTCAATAAATGGTGCTGGGAAAACTGGACACCCACATGCAAAAAAATGAAGCTAGACTACTACCTCACATCCTGCACAAAAGTCAACTCAAAATGGATAAAAGACCTGGATGTAAGACCTGAAACCATAAATGTATAGAAGAAAATATAGGCAAAACTCTACACGACATACATCTCAGCAAAATCTTGAAAGACACATCCCTCAAAGCGAAGGAAGTGAAAGACAAGATAAACAGATGGGATTACATCAAAATAAAAAGCTTCTGTATAGCAAAAGAGACATTAACCAAAACTAACAGACACCCTACCAACTGGGAAAAGATTTTTGCACACAATACATCTGATAAAGGACTGATAACAAAAATTTACAAGGAACTCACACAACTCAACAAAAACAAAGCCAATAACCCAGTCAAAAAATGGGCAGAAGAGCTCAAAAGGCACTTCTCCAAAGAAAAAAAGCAAATGGCCAACAGATACATGAAAAAATGCTCAACATCACTTATAATCAAGGAAATGCAAATCAAAACCACTATGAGATACCACCTCACACCTGTGAGCATGGCACGCATTAAAAATACAGGCAACAACAAATGCTGGAAAGGATGTGGAGAAAAAGGAACTCTTCTACACTGCTGGTGGGAATGTGAACTGGTCCAACCACTATGGAAAGCTGTATGGCGATTCCTCAAACTGCTAAACATTGAGCTTCCATACGACCCAGCAATCCCACTTTTGGGAATTTTCCCAAAGGATACAAAAACACTAATCCGAAAGGATACATGCACCCGTATGTTCATTGCGGCACTGTTCACAATAGCAAAGGTATGGAAGCAACCCAGATGTCCAAAAATAGATGATTGGATCAAGAAGATGTGGTACATATACACAATGGAATACTATTCACATTCAAAGAAGATAAACACATGCAATTTGCAGCGACATGGATGGAATTAGAGGGGATCATACCCAGTGAAATAAGCCAGAAAGAAAGAGAAAAATATCGAATGGTTTCACTTATAACAGGACTATAAGGAAACCAAATAGGAGAGAGACAATCAGCGGGGTGGGGGGGAGGGGACGTGGAGGGAGGGAAGGAAAAGTGCACAAAATGGAATAGAAAAGAACACAAGGGACCATGGAGATGGATCACTGGTGAATTGGTGGTGGGCTACCCAAGGGGAATACAAAATGTAAAAGACATAAATAACAATAAAAATATATATTAAAAAAATAAATAAATAAAATAAATGTAATTACCCATCCTGGGACTCAGGGGAAAGTAAGCATTCATTTCAGTTTTCCAGAGCATGGGCAAGTTGGCTAGCTTTAATCTTTTTAAATAGTTTTATTGAGATGCCAGCTAAATAACATAAATTTTCATCTATTGTAAGTGTACAATCCAACACAATCAAATTTAGACCATTTCCATCCAACCACCCTACAAAAAACCTGATACCCAGTCTGTCAATCTTGACAAATGAATGGTTTTTACAAAATAAAATGCTTTTGCAAAGAAAAAAAATAAATAAATAAATTGTATTAACCTTATTTTATTTATTGATTTTTATATGTACTGTGAAATAGATAAAGCAATCACTGTTACCCAAGAAAATATATCAATATAATTAAAATCAAGTTCCATTTCTAGCAAACATAGTTAAGAATCTCTGTTCATCCATAACTATAGAGCATTGTAATACAATTTCTTTACATTTTAGTTTCAACCTTAATGTGAATATTAATTAAAAGTTGTAATAAAATTGATTCATATAAAGTTGTGTCTGAGATGTGTTAAGGACTATTTATATGTTTTTAAGGAAATATATAAATACTTAAAATACATGTTTTAAGTAGAAAATACATAAATAAGCATAAGTTTTCTTAAAATATGCATATCTATTATTTTTAATGACTAAACTGTTGAAACAAACACATTTGCTATAATAAAAGTAAAGGACATGTTCTGTTATTATTCAAGTATTTCTACCTTCATAAAACATACCTTTCAAGCAGGAAATGCATGATTTTAAATCTCTATTAACCCAAAAAACTAATAAAATATGAAAAGTTGAATCCCTTAGGTAAAACATTTGGTTATAACCTTGGGTAGATATTGTACTTTAAATAGTAAACTCTAACAGTTTCCTGATTTTAAAAGTGTGAAAATATTTACTTCTTAAAATATTTGCTTTAAAACACATTTTTTTCTCAAATTTTCATTGATGTGCCATTCATTTATTTAATTATGTATTTAATGGAATACTCAATTATTTAAAAAGATGAAATTTCACTTTATAATATTTCTATGACTTGCTCTTTATGCTTTCTTGCCAAAATTAACTTTCTTTGTGAAAAAAGAAGGAAAAACATAGCAAAGTAGGTGATATCCCTGTCACTATTCCCTGAGTGAAATACGTGGTTAGTGTTTTGTCGTGTCATATCTTAAACTTTTCCATCAAACTCCAAGTTCTGACACAGTTCCAATCAAATTCTTGCTACTTAATAAACATGGATTACTTCTTCATACTACTTATATTTTTGAAAAATTAAAAATGGAAACAAGGAAACTAGGAGCAGAGAAATACAATGATAGCATTATATATGAATATTCAGGGAAGAAACTAAGGGATTTGTGTTTATTAGATGGGGTGGAGGTGCCAGATAGTCAGATTTATGGCTTAATTAGCAGCAATTTATTTCCACAGTTGTATTTCTGCTGCAAGGAGCAGATGGTAAGAAGATACAGGATAATAGGAAGGAAGAGACTTTGCTTAAAACCTGCAAAGAGGATATGTAAAGGAGAGTAGAATTGAGAAGAAAACTTTAGTAAGAGGGTTAATGCCCTGAAGTTTTCATACATAAAACGTATGCAGGAGCCAAAGTTAGAGCCTTCTAATGACGTGACAACAGTGTCTTAGTGGATGTTGAAGGGAGGTATTAAAGATAGGAACCGATGTCCAGGATCTACGGTGACAGCTAGGAAACTGAAAATAATGCAGCAAAAAGAAAAGAAGGTTTAGCAAGAAATGCTTATGAATCCAGGCCAAGTACCTAGTAATGAGGATTAGGTCCAAATTATGGAGTTCAAGTGACAGCACACAAACTGGAAGCAAACCCATTCATTATTTCATGAAGACAGGCTCACATATTATGATGGCTGGACAGCATGAAGACTGTGACCTTCAGATAAAGATCTTGATCTTTAAAAACTGGGACTGCTTAAGTTACCAGAACAATTCCATTAAATGACCTCCCCAAAAATATGGGGACAAAGTGGGTGGCAAACAATAAATACCTTAACTATATTTATTTTAGGATGTCAGAGAACTTAATACTTTTATTTATGACCAAAGTTCATATGAATAGAAAAACTGCGGTTTATGTCAAATAATTATTGACTTTTAGTGTCTTTAGAAAAATATTTCAGTATTTCAAAATGTCTTAACTAAAGAGAGGTCAGAAAAATTAATTTTTGAATGATAAACCAAAAGAAAATGTGAATTTAGGTGACCTTAGCTAATTAAAAGGCATACTGTTATATAATTATGTTATGTAATAAAAATGTCTAATTAAATGTTTTATGATCAATATTATACCAACTGTATTCAGGTATATGTTCTACAATTCCAATTAAATGCCTCAGTTAAATTTTGACCTTAAAGCATTAGTTACATTAAAAATGTGGTCATTTTAAGATTATAAAATAGCATATTGATCTTTTTATAAAAGCTTACACAATTAACCAACTAATAGCAATTGATGACATCAAATTGGCAATTCCAATTTCACCTGCAATCCTGAGGGCTACTTTACTACATTGTACTTGTAATCTTCTATCATCCCAGTCCTTTAAATCTCACTTGAATGATTTATATAATAGATTATCACTGTCAAATTTTTAAAGTCATATTTTATCCCTAAAATTTTTCCTATTTTATTCTGAATTTATTTTAAAATATATTATTTTAAATTGCCAGTATCTAAGTTGTTGTATCTAAGTTGTTGCACATCATATTTGTTTATTCATCCTTCTATTTTTCTGTTGGTAATTTGATAGTTTATTTTAATTAAACAATTGTGCATGAGAGAATATATAAACTATATAACCGTTACCTCACATGCATTTTCTAAATCAATTACAATTGAAAATATTATCACTTACTGATTTATTCAGCAATTACATGAGAGCTTAAATGTGATATTTTGCAATCACTGTTCTATATCCCTAGGATACAGAAACAGATGTAGACTAGGTCCTACATCACAAGTGTTTCCTTTATTTATGGACTTACTTTATTGAATATATCTGGAATACAATATTGTGTAAGCATACAGCATATTATCTGATACATTTACATATTGCAGTATGACAACACCAACACCTTAGCCACCACGCTATCATGTAGTGTATGTGATGTGCCTTACCACATAATTATCATTTCTTTCTTGTGATGGGACCAATTAACATCTAGTCTCTTATCAACTTTGAAGTTTATAACAGTACTTTTGATGTGGTGCATTAGCTTTCCAGATTTTCTTTATCTATTGGCTCCAAGTTTGTACCCTAAGACCACGTACTCCCAATTTCTAATATAGATGGTTATTTTAACAATAGTAATTCTTCTGTCCGTGAACATGAGCTATCCTTCCTTTTGTATCTCCTTCAATATCTTCCATGCAGGTATTATAGTTTTCTTTGCAGGAGCTTTCACTTTCTTACCTAACTTTATTCCTGTGTTTATAACTGTTTTTGATGTCATTGTGAAAGAAAAATACTTTTAAAAATACTTTAAAATAAAAGAAGTCCACAAATGCAAAACAATAAAATACTAGATGGTGGTAGTTTATATGAGAGAATGATGTAGGAAAT
Source organism: Scalopus aquaticus (assembly GCA_004024925.1). Taxonomy (NCBI): domain Eukaryota; kingdom Metazoa; phylum Chordata; class Mammalia; order Eulipotyphla; family Talpidae; genus Scalopus; species Scalopus aquaticus. Next base: position 73,496 of record PVIJ01007551.1, read on the forward strand.
AATTCTTCAAATGGAAAAACATAAGGAAGAAAAGTGAAAAAAGATACATTTCTGTTACTTATGATATTCATCATACTGGTGAAAGATGAAATATAGGTGTTTTCCAAGAAAATTAGGGTAACACATGAGTGAATGTCTGAAAACATGCTAAAAGCCTTAAATATAGAATACAAGTATGTCATTTACCTCGAGACTTTCAATTATTTATAGAATGAAAGCCTGAAGATCTTTATCTGTCTACACAGGACATTTTCCTGCCTTTCTACATTCTGAGCACACACTCCTATTTTTAGATATTTTGTACGTAATGACCTCTAACTTCAAATCCTTGCACTCACTGATCCTTTATACCAGACCAGTAACCACTTCTTCATTCCCTCCCTTCTAGTTAACTACCACATAACATTTTAGATCTCAACTCAAAGTCACTTCTACAAGTAAGACTTTCTGTACATACCACTCTCCTACACTATAGTAGATTAGTTTCCAACTTAAAAGTTTTCAGAATGTACTGTAAAATTTTCTACTAACACTTATAGTGAGTAATTATATTTTTGTGATTATTTGAGTACTTGTTTCTGTAAATGAACTGTTTGTTCCACAGAGAAAAGTACATGTCATCTCTGCTTTTGTCTTTCCTTATATCTGTAATATCAATCATAATACCTGGATCTAAAATTTATTTATTGAGTGGATTAATCGATTCTCCTTCAGGAAAAAGAGGGATATTTACATGACTTGATCTAAAGTGTACCATACTTTCAACATTTCCGCAAATATCACCTATATCTTACTTTTGGTATAGAGAAAAAAACTTGAATCAGATTTTTAAAAATCCCCACATGACCATTTGTAAAGGGTTAGTTAAATAAATGAGATAATGCATGGCCATTTAAAAGAATTTCCACTTCAACTAAGAAGAGGTAACTGATCCTGGCTTTCCTAGCGTAAAGAAATAGGAGACTGTGGGCCTCCCTGGTGGCGCAGCAGTTGAACGCTACGATGTGGAGCTGTCAGCAGCGCATCCCGCGCTGCCAGTTGGATTCCCAGCCAGGGAGAATCCCACATGGTGCGGCAGACCCCTCCTGCCTCGCCCGCTGCTCCCCTCAGCAGTGTATTTCTGTTCTGCCTGTTCTGCTCCCCACTCTGTTTCTGGAGGACCCTCTCGCTGCCCCACGCCTCTGGCCTGTACCCCAGCTTGTATGTATAAATAAATAAATCTAAAAAAAAAAAAGGGCCTCCCCGGTGGCGCAGCGGTTAAGCGCTGCGCTGTGGAGCTGTCGGCAGCAGCAACGCGGGTTCGATGCCCGGCCAGGGAGAATCCCACATGGTGCGGCAGACCTCTCCTGCCTTGCCCGCTGCTCCCCTCAGCAGTGTATTTCTGATCTGCCTGTTCTGCTCCCCGCTCTGTCTCTGGTGAACCCTCTCGCCACCCCTCGCTTCTGGCCTGTAACCCAGCTTGTATGTATAAAAATAAAAAATAAATCTTTAAAAAAAAAAATCTAAAAAAAAAAGAAATAGGAGACTGCACTAAATATATAAAGCAAGTATTATCATACAGTGAATAACAATAAAGCAGAATTGTGATCACCTAAAAAGAGAAAACAGGGAGTCCTTTCTTCACTCTGATTTTCTACTGAGAGACAATTTCTCTACCATCTGCAGTGAAAGTGATCATAGGCAGAATAGAGTGTCTGAAGAGACAGATCAGACTTCAGAGAGGATGAGGTGGTGGAATTTGTGAAGCAAATTAAGAAGAGGGACCTAAACTTAAGAACTCCAGAAATTTCTATATAAATACCCTTCACTCTTTTACAGAATACTAAGCTATATAATTGTAGGGTAAAACTTAAAGAGTTTAAAAATATAAAAATCACTTGGGAGATGTTAACAGAATAATTTCAACAGGTTATATTGGATTGAGAGACAGTTGAATTTTGATAAGCCTACAGAGACTTTATAAAATGCTAGAAGTCTTTGGCACAACCACAAAAAAAGGGAGCACCTTAATCATAGGCTACATCTTCCCAGAGATATGACTACTCTAGATTTGCATTAATGCTGTTTAAAAATAAGCTGAGCTTATATTTGACATGGAAAACGAATCAACAAACTTGAAGATATGTCATTGGAGATTATCTAGTCTAGGAACAAAAAGACCAGGAGGGTATTATGCATAATGAAATAAGTTAAACAGAGAAAGACACTATATTATCTCACTCATACAAAATAGACATTAAAAATAATAATTGTCACAATAAGAAAGACAATTTATAAAAGTGAAGAAGTAATCCACTATGATATAGCAATTATAAGCCTACCAACAAAGAACCAAGAAACACGAAATAAAACTGACAGATTTAGAGCAAGAAATAGTAATTCAGTGATAATGGTTGGAAACGTCTATATCCCAATTTTGGTAATGGTTAGAACAATAAACAGATTAGTAAGGAAATAGGAAGTTTGAATATAACTATAAACTATTTTGACCTAAAGACTTATGTAGAACAGTTCATACTATGTACATACTTGGAACAAAGACAGATACATATTAATCTCAAGTGCATGTGGAAAAGAGTCCAGATAGACTTATGCTAAGACATAAAACAAGCTTCATTAAACTTAAAAGTAATTGAAACTAAGTATGTTATCCAATCATAATGCAATGAAATTAGAAATCAATAACAGCATAAACTTTGAGAAATTTCAAAATGTGTAGAAGTGAAACCACAAAATCCTACTTAGCTAAATTAAATAACTAAGATGAAACCCAAGAGAAATTGGAAAATATTGAGATAAGTGAATGTGAAATCAATATAATAAACATATGGGTTATAGTTAAAGCAGTGGTTGGAGGGGAACTTATAGCTGTAAATTCCTATATTGAAAGTGAAGAGAAACCTCAAATGATAATCTAAGATTTCTCCCAATGAAAATATAAAAAGAATCACAAACCAAAATGAAAGTAACAAAAAGGGAAAATAAAAATTTAGTTGTAAATAATAGAAAACTATAAAAGAAAATCAGCAAAAACAAAACTTGGTTATTTGAAAAGATCAACAAAATTGAGAAAGCTTTAGCTAGATAAACCAAGGAAAGAAGACTAAATTATTAAAATCAGGAGTAAATACGGTAAAAAATTCACCAACCTTGCTGAAATAAAAAGTGTGATAATAAAATACTATCAACAAATATATGCCAATAGATTAAGTAATTTACATTAAAAATAAAGTCATATTGATATATACCATATATATGATATCTTGAAATCATAATGTGACAGAAGTCAGACACAAAAGGTTGCAAATTGTATGATTTCACTTATATGAAATGTCCAGAGTAGGCAAATGTCTAGAGACAGAAAGATCTGCAACTGGGGAGGGAGTAGGAATGATTGCTGTGGGAAGGCGAAGTTTTGAAGGTGAGGGAAATGCTTGATATTTTGGGGGTTGCATGACTTTTAAATATACAAAATCCACTGAATTCTACTCTTTAGAGGGAGTAGATTTTATAATGTGTTGGTTGTATCTCCATAACAAAATAAGTTTAAAAAAATCAAGCCTAGCAAATATCAATACACTATATAGTCAAATAAAATTATATATTGTAAAAGAACATAAACATAATTTGCACATTTGATGGAATACATGACAATGTTAAGCATACAAACAAAATTTTCCAGATAGGCAAAGAGGTGTGGATCTATGTGATATATGATAAGGAGCAAAATCCAGCAATTGAGACAGGCTCAAAGTTAGCCATATCAAAAAGTATTAATAAATACAATTGAGAAAGATAAAATGGGCAACACATCATTACCAAGTGAAATTTAGCCCAGGACTGCAAGGTTTGCTTAACATTTGAAAGTCTAGCAGTATAATTAATTTCATTGGTGAAATATTGAATGCTTCCATAAAAAATAGAAGTTTCCTGATACCTATTTTAGATAGTTGACTAATTTCTTCCATGATATCAATACAGACAGTGATTACATTAGGGAAATGGTAGAGGGGTATCAAGTAGTTTGAACTATCTGACTTCAAAGATATTTTAATGGTATAATGTTTCTTTTAGATTATTGAGGTAGTTTATAGTTCTCAATTCCCTGAGTTTTGTTGCATGCCCATCAAATTGAATGGTTAGCAAACAGGAAAGGTAGAAAAATGAGATTATTGTACAATATACTATGTGCAATTTTCCTTCTTTTTCTCCCTTAGTACAAGGAGGCTGCATGTCTTCTTTCTTTAGGAAGGTTCATTTCTCATAAAGATTTTAATTTTCAGTCAACAGATGTCCTGATAGCCTCTGAGTCACCACTCTGCCATCTTTATCTATGAAACTTATTTGCATTCCCAAAGTAAAATATCCTGACAATCCAACTCATAGGCATTAACTTATGAGTCATGAAGAATTTTGTCCAATGTGAACTTCTCACATTATCAGCTTTTATACTTCAACATTTTAAATATCTGAGTATCTTCCCTATTGCTTATCTATAATATTAGAAGAAATTCTATTTATATAATGAATTATCACAGAGAACTGTGAGAATACCTTCTTGCTAGCAATCCAAGAACCTCACTCTGCATGGTATCTGTTTTAACATTCTATGTACCTGTTGTATTAATATCCACTTTCCATGTTTTTGCCCCCCTTGACCTGGCAATCCGAAGTCCCCAATGTTTTCAAAAGTCTGGGCAATAAATGACTTCACAGTTCCCTGCTCTGAGGTTATATTTTCTTCATATTTCATACTATTTTTAATTTTATATTAGATGGAAGTAGCTAACATAATGATGTGTATTCTTTTACTTGTACTTAAATATGATTGCAATCACCCTCTTGCAATATTTTCCAATGATATGTGTTTTATTTAATTACCTCATTTTATGAATTACAAAAACAACTATTTCCATTATCAGTGCACATCCAATGATGTTTTTGAAGATGCAGATATGAACCAACTGAAATGGAAATTGGAAAACTCTGTCCTTAAAGTCACAACTAAGCTTCACTTGGTATCTAAATGTGATACGTAACTTTTTTGTCACAGAGTTTGTAGCATTTGGAATTATTCATTCTTCACTGGCTATGAATAGTACATAATAGGTTCTTAACTCTGAAATATGAATGTGCTTTTGAACTAGATATTCTTTTTCAGGGAATTCCTCTCCTTTATTGAGGCCTCCTGCACACACTAATCAAGTCATAAATATTTTTGAAACAGTCTTTTTAAAAGTAACATTTCTCAAAAAAGATGAGTTCTAGTTATAGACTAAATATGATAAATATGACAATAGCATTTTTGAGGTGGTAACATTGCTTAAAGGAAATATCTGAGATTTCAATTGTAAAGAACATTGTAATCTTAAATTCTGGATAATTTGAATTTTCTGTTCCTTCAAATGCAAATTTTTAACATAAACTAAAATTATTCAGCATTAGCCATAAGAATTGACTGTTTGCCTATCAACGCCACACGTTGTTAGAATACTAAAAATAAACTTGGTACTCAGAAAAAGACTGTCTACAACCACTATTTTTAGCAATACACTGGGGAGACAAGCAGCACATAATAAAACCAGACACTTATATCAAACAGTGCTGATAAGAATTGAGCACAAGATTCTTGATAATTCTAAGTAGAGGTAATTTCATTTATTTCTGGCCCTAGGTAATGCTTAGCTAGAGATCCACTAAACAATTCAAAGACAAAGGAAGACATGAATTCCTACGTGGTTCTTGGTAATGAACTTTAGTTCATCAGGATGTGTTTTTTCCTTTTGCACATGATTGCCATGGCATAGATTTTAGATGGTAAATTTATCCAATAAATAAACATTTAGGCAGTGAGAGACTATAATCACAATTTCCTTAAACACAAGTAATGTGCATGCTGGACACTGCCGAAGACTTGATTGAAATGTTATCTTTGTGTTTTCATTCATATAAGAAATACCATGCTGATGTACATACATTTAAACAAAGATAACGCTGCATTTTCCTGCCTTATAGTAATCAGCAATAAAAACTTTTTTTAAAAAACCCTTGATTCTTATCTTGCAACATTACCTTGATTATTCAATCATTAATTTAAGATCCAAGCACTAGAGCATCCTTTCTACAACTCAGTAAGTTCAGCAAAAAATGTGTGTGTGTGGGGTGGGGGGGGGTGTATGTGTGTGTACATATATATACAACAGAGAAAGAAAAAGAGGAGGAAAGGAAAACAAAAAAAAGTAAAGCAAAATGTTAACATTGGAGAAATCTTGTTGAAGGTCATAAAAATTCTTTCTGCAGGTCTGAAATTACATCAAAATAAAAAACAAGAAGAAAACAATGACTCCACGTCCTGAAATTCTGAGATGCTGTTGAACAGTCACACATGCAGATTAAAAACATATATTTTAAATACAAAAGGAGAATTTGCAAACACTTTCATTTATTCACTTTCACTCATTCATTAGTATTTATTCATTTGTCAAAGTAACATTGGTTTATAACACTGTATATGATTCAGATGTACGGAATCACACCCGTCAGATGTATGCTACCACACCACACTCACCACTAAGGCTCAGAGAGTTCTCTACCACAGTCAGTGCTTCCACATTTCTAGATAACAGGTTTCATTTCAAAGTCTACTCTACAAGATACAATGGAAATAAATACATGAATACCGGGATCCTACACTTTGCGCAAAATATTTATCAGTTCCATAAGGCAAACTCCTAGGAGGCACAATTCTGTTTTCTGATACTCTAAATCTACAGAATGCAAGGACAACAAACTCTCTAATTCTGTAAGGATAACCAGTAAATGAATTCCTACATTTTTCTACTGAGAAAAAAATATATTCCTTCCAGCTATATCCATGTTGCATCCTAACTAGATTAACATAATAGTAGGTGTAGGATGTATACTATAAGTCCTTATTTAAGGTTACCAATAAATTCTTGAAAACTGGAACTTAAGATAAACAAAATTACCTGTAATAAAACCAATTTTACCATTGGTTAAATAATATAAATGAGTTAAGTTTGTACTGCATATCTCTGTTTATTAAAAACATCACCTAACTTCTAAACAAAGACCCAAAAACACTTTAATACTATATAATAGTTGTTCTTTCTTTCTTCCTTTCATTCATTCATTCATTCATTCATTTCCCAGCCTGATTATTTCAGTTTAGGGTCAAGCAAGTCAGAGCCTGTTCTGGCAGCTGGGTGGAAGGCAGGACCCATAGCTGGACAGGAGCCCATCCTACCTCAGGGGGCACTCACAAACACACCACACTCACTCACTCTGGAACGACTCAGACAAGTCAATGGACATCTTTGTGATACGCATTTTTGGAATGTGGGAGGAAACCTGGGGAGGAACATGCAAATTTCTCACAGACAATGGTCCTGGCCAAGAACTGATTTTTTTTATCAATATTATGATGAAATGACATTGAATTAAATGACTGGATGAAGTGACATTACTTGAGCACCTGCTGTGCACAATAAGGAAGTCAAAAACTATTAACATCTGACTATATGATTGCCAGTATATTCAGGTTTGATGTATGGAGAAGTAAGTGGATAATGCTACATGCTCTGCTTAATTAAATTTACCTGGGTTGATTTAAAAAAAACAGTTTTTTTCTCATTTCTTTGGTATTATAGTTAAATTTGTCAGATATTAGAATAATAGTGATTCTGTGCATAACAGAAAATCCAATAGGTTAGAAATGAATCATCTGAGTCTCTAAATCTTAATAAATATATGAATGACACCAAAAATTATTTATAAACACTGATTATCCCATCACACAAACAAAATTTCATCATTTGTTGGGTCATTTATTCATTCAACAAACATTTACTTACTGTCTCCTAGAAGCCAGAGATTCTTTCAGGTGCTAAAAGTTGGGTAAAACAACTAATCTTTGGCAAATAAGCAAAGAAAATGCAGTGGAACAAGGACAGTCTATTCAATAAATGGTGCTGGGAAAACTGGACAGCCACATGCAAAAAAATGAAGCTAGACTACTACCTCACACCCTGCACAAAAGTCAACTCAAAATGGATAAAAGACCTGGATGTAAGACCTGAAACCATAAAATGTATAGAAGAAAATATAGGCAAAACTCTACA